>WYDI02028037.1:55674-267804 GCA_009867235.2 Psittacus erithacus
CCTTTCTTTTCTTTCTTTCTTTTTTAAACATCTTTAGTTTTATTTCTGAAGATGTTCTATATTTAGAAAAAGCCTATTTGTCTGAACATTAACTAAAACAGGCAACAAAATGTGTGATATTGTTGTACAGGTTGGACTGTACGTGAGCTGAGTGAAGTCACCAGCCCTTCAGATCACTTGGAAAGAGAGTTTGGCCAGTATTTAATACAATTAAAATCTCCCTACTGGGAGTGTTGGCCTTAGGCACCAGCCCACACAGCGCAGGCTGGACTCAGCCCCTATAACCCGTTAGAGTTACCACCACTACAAATCCCTTTGTGCTTTGTGATGCCTTCAGAGAAGATAGCCTGGCAGAGGGAGCTGCGCTCCATTCCCATGATTTAATCATAACCAGTTATTCCCATCTCTTTGCCCTGTTTTGGATTCTTTACATGTTGTTTCAGAAAAGCTTAATGGAATTGCAGCCTTTGTATATATAAAATATAGGATGATTGAAGACCTGGCCACTTCTTTATTTAACTTCCCCAGCCATGCGTTCCTCCCAAATCATTTTCCCCTCTTGCTGCCAGATCACTGTTTAAACTGTGTGTAAATACAGAAGGAACTGTGGACGACGTTTAAAAATGCTGGACCGTGTTGGGAGCAGGGCTTGCTAGAAAGAACACCTTCTGAGAGGCCTTTTTCCCCATTTTCCTATGGTTTTGTGGCTCCCTTAGGACAGATCAAAAGCCCTGTATGGGTGCCACCATTAAGTCTAATGTCTCTCTGGTTATCCATCCCTGTTTAGACTGAAATAGCTCCATCGTTGTTTCTTTTAAACTGAATTCTTTCCTGTCCTTTGAGTACAGGGAAGTTGTAATTAGGAGGGGAAAAAGAAAGAGACCCTTAGAACCACTATGAAGAGAGGAGATAAAGACGAGAGAGGCTTCTGTAACAAAGTTGAGGCAAAGCAGAGTAGCAGGCTTGTTCCTTTTATCATCAGGTTTACTTGGAAAAAGCTGAAGGTAGAGATGAATGGCCAGGCTCTCCTTTCTGTGCCTGTAGCATTGCTGTGAGTGCTGATCTTTCCCTTCATCTGCAGCTTTTCTTCCTCTCTAGTTCTGAACAATTCCTGTGCTTATGGGAAAGTTTTCTTGTGTTTTTACTGAGTGTGGAAAACAGGCTCAGCTCTTCTCGGCTGGAGCATCACACCCCACGCCGAGTCACCAGCAATACAGCTCAGTGTAGAGTGGTACAGTACAGCATGCATGCAAACCTGGGGAGCTTGCTGACAGCACATCTTATGTACTGGCCTTTCTCCAGACATCCCTTTTGGAGGTGGGAAGAGCATAAGTATAAATTGTATACAGTCCAGATTCAGAGGGATGAAGATAATGTAAACACCGGCTTTTAGGGTGTTTCACAGAGAACAATGCATCAAAAGTGAAGCTAAATTACTACTATTACTCTTCACGTCTTTTTTTCTCCCTGTTTCACAAGCTGCCCTCCTGGTGCAGTGCTGTGACGCTGCTGGTCTGTAGGGGATGGGTGGGTTTCCTGAATTAGGGAGACAACAAAATTCTTTCCCTCTTTTTGTTCCTGTCTATGCTGGAAACAACACATTGACTGGCTGTTGAGGAGGATGTGCCAAACTCCAGCTCCTTCCATGAGCCCTGTATTGAAAGCAGGGGATGGAATAAAATTGCTGCTCTGAGGATATTAAAAGGGAATGCGTTTCATTCTCCAATTTCATTAAAAGCTATTAACATTGGAATGACATGGTCACTATTTATACATCCCCAGTGCAGATGACTTGGTACAGCTGGTCAGAAGAAAAGAGGTTCAGTGAAAACAGGGAGCCTATTTGCGTTAATGGTGGTTACGTGTTCCTCCGGCAGTGAGAGGAAAGGGTGAGGGCATGGACCATTTCAATGTCAGTGATTACGCCACTCACACATTCTTGTAACTCTTCAACAAATCGCAGTCATGATTGGAAAATGAAAACACCTGCTCAGAACCATGCTTTTCAACGTAAAACACTGCTCTGAAAAACAGTTCTGAGCTGTTTATACTGTCTGTAGGGGAAAACTTGTCTTGGAAGTGAGGAATTAGTGAGTGGAGGGGAACTGGGGGCAAGGAGACCAGCCCATATTAATTTTTCAATCTGTGACAAATACTTTACTGAGGACCTTTTCTGTGCAGTGATTGATCTGATGGATCTCCTGCAGACACAACAGCAGGGACCCTCCCTGCCTCAAAGCGAGAGCCACATGTGGTGGCCTCAGGACTCAAGGGATGAGCAGCACTCACTGATAATAACAGGTTTTTTGGGACTCTTGGGTTGCTCTTAGGCTGTCTCTGACATCTCTGCTGAGCAGTGAATGCTGCTGGCCTGGAGCAGAGAGGAAGTGATCTCTGAGACAGACCCCAGTGGCACAACATCCCTTAAATTAAGACTATCTCTCTGTCTGTCTTGATGCCATGAAAATCCATATTTGAGCCATGTGTATAGCACTAAAGCCACTGAGGACTGGAGCACTCATTAAAGAAAAAGGTGCCTTGAACCCTAACTACTCTATGGTTCTATGTGCTGTGAGACTGTCCTTGAACCAGGCCGTGGAAAAGGGTAGTGCATGAAGAAAATGGCGCTTGGCACATCAGCAAAGCACTGTTGAAATGGGAGCCTTGGATGTTGGCCTTAGCACTGTAAATCCATGGAAACTGGACTCCATGTAGTAAACCAAAGTAGAACCCAATCACCCCAGAGAGCATGAGGGTTTTCGTTCACATCTCTGCTCCTCCCCTCCCATCTTTTGAGTCTCCATCTAAGTTCATCCTCCAGATCAGTCTTTCCAGCCTGAAGTATTGCATCTTTTAGTGCTCTCTGCTTTATGGTGCACTTTATTGTCTGTTTCTAGAAAACAGTCAAAATAGTAAATCACAAAAATACATATTCTAATCTCTGACTGAGAAACTGAACATTTAGATTTGGAGAACACAGTTTTCCAACCTTGCAGTCTTCAGAAACCATTTGTGAAGCTGCTTAAACAGATGTCAGCTTCTCTTTGCTTTTGATCACCTCCCAGGCCTGTGCTATGGACTCTGAGTTTAGGACCAGAAGATGAAGCGAGCTGAGCTGCCCTCTGCTCTCCCCAAGTTAAACTTCACTTTCTAAAGAAGGTAACAACTTTGTAAAAACATAATACATCAAGTCAGAGTCACAGGTTTGCTCTTCTGGTGTATGAAATCATATGTGTTACATATGCAGCATATTAGTGAGAATATGGTCCAAAACTCACAGTAAGAGCTATAGTAAGAGTGGCTGACTGATTATTTTTGACAAGATGTTTTCATCTTAAGCCAGTAGCCAAAAGTTTCATCTACTTTTACATCCCATATTTTATGACTTTTAAATCCCTGACATCTTTCAAAGCTCTTTAGCTCGCGACCATGGCCCTCTGACTGACATGAGCCGGTGGACTTGGGTGTCGAGGCCCTATAACAGATTACAATCAGCCATGCCATTTCCAAGGCTCCTCATCTATCATGTAGCTGCTTTCATTGCTTGCACCAAAAGACTTAAGCAGGGATTATGGCATGAACCCTGCCTTTTCTCCATCCCTCTCACTCACACTCTCGCTCTGTCTCTCATTAACCAAGTCTAAGAATTTGTTACTGGAGTTGCAGACTCATTGACCCAGATTTGCTAATAATACGGGGGAGAGGAGATTTTTTTCTGTGCTTAATCGCTGGCTTCTGTGTATTCTTAGTGCTATTTATATGCAGGAGAACTAAAAGCCTGTAATAAAGATGGGGCCAACTTTGCAGCAAAATTCATGCATGCGCTCAGAGACAGGCACAACAGGAGAGAGATGGGGGAAGAGAGAGACGGAAGTGAGCGTAGGTGGATTCACCAATACTTGCAGACCCAGCAGCAGATTTCTTAGTAGCAGACCCTGCTTGTGCAGCCTGATCCACAAGACCAGATTGGTTTAGCGCAGGGCTCCTCACTTCGCTCTGACAATGCCACACCGTCAGTCATGCGCTGGCTTGCTTTGTGCCAAACTTGATTTCCCTTACCACCAAAAAACAAAGTCAAGCAGAAGGTCTGGAAGTGGGTTTGGGAGACTATTCCTGCCTGATCTGGGAGGGCGCTGGCTCTCCCCAGTCTTTGGGGTTCTGTGATCACTTCTGGGTCATGGAAGATTTGCTGTCAGCAGTTTTCATCCTCGGAGCAGGCCTTCTGTCATGGTTTATTTTCTGCTTTGAGCCAGCTGGTGGATCTTGGAGACAGTCATTGGTGTTTCAGCTGCGCTTGCTGTCTTTTGGCTCTGATGCTGGTGTCATGGTGTGACGTGCGGTTAACCAGGAGAGCTAAGGCTTGGCGTTGGCTTTCCTGTCAAGGCAACCGTTCTTTTAAGTGATGTGGTTGAACTTTGCTTTCTTATGAGCTCCCCACTGCAAGCAAAGGGCTTAATTTGAAAGGAGCGGTGATGCAGGAGCTCATTTCCCTAGGACATGGTGGGAGACAGGGGATGGAGCAACCTGGAAAATGCTCCAAGGTTCTGCTGGAATTGCCTGTGTTTGCTGGTTTGAGAAAAAGGATCAAAAGAAAAGAACTTGGCCTAATGCTGTTGGCAAATACCTCTCTGCTTTTATGGAGGAATGCCTAGAAGACATCATTGTGTCATTAGTCTCTGCCTAGAAAAAGAAATAGATTATAGCTCTTTGTTTTTTAAATCCCCCCTAAAATGCTTTTTCTCAAGCAATAGCCACTGAAGGAAGAGGGTTTTCTCATTTGAAAATCCTTGTGGAGAAAGGCGCAACTTGATTTTGCGAGCTTGAAGTCAGTCCCTGTTCTCTGCCAGGGATTTTTCTGGACTGTTTTGCAATGAAAAATGTTATATGTTCATTAGATGTTTGCAGTGAGAGTTACCTCAGTGCCACAACACACCTTCTTTGAATGGAAAAACAACTTCTGCCTTTCCTCCTCCCTCCTTCCCAAATTAGTCTCTTAAAAATGTCACATTTCCTGCAATTCACAAGAAGCTCTTCTGTCTCCCCTTAATGCCTCAATTTCTGCATCACTATTGCAAGTGAACCATGTGAGGGGTTTTAACTCCCTGGAAACTCGTCTCAGGTTAGAGGACTGGGCAGGGAGATCTTTACATCAAAGCAGGGCTCTGGACTGGTCATGCAAACTGCAGGGATCTAAATGGGGGATATTTATTAATTGTCAAGTTGAGTTTCCCAGTGCTGGAGCCAGCAGGATGTTCAGAAACAAGGCCAATTCTTTTGTAGCAGCCTTGTAGTGGATTCGGTAGCCTGACTTCATAAATTCACACTGGTGAGCGTGGAATAGGCGACACCAGTGCTTCCCACAGAGGTCCCTGACACATTTTCTGTATTAAAAAAAAGGATGTCTAGGCAGTGCACTAAATTTATATGTGAACAGATTTTTATCTCTTGTTCTCAGAAGATAAGATCGCAGCGCAGCAGAATCCCTGTTTCGTGTTGCTGTTAGCGTTTGTTATCTGCAGTAACAGCCTAGCCTGCTTCTTCCAGCCTCCAGCGAGGCTCCAGCCGTGTGCACATGTGCAACTGCATCATCTCCAGCAGTAAAGATGCAGAAGGATGAGCACAGCAAGGACCATGCTTTTACTGGGCCACTGTGATTGACTCTTGTTCCATGAGGGTTGTATCTACAACTTTGTGATCATGCAGTAAACTTGAATTCGTTGTCCCTTCCTGTTGGAATTTTCCTGTTTCAAAGCAGAAGCCACCTGCCCCCTCTCTCCAGATGCCTTGTTTAATGTTCAACAGGGTTGTTGCAGCAGCAGCCACCTGACTATCTACTGTAATAGGAAAAAGTTCTAATGTTACAGATAAAGCAGCCATATAGATAAGGCACAGGCGTGTTTGGTGGATTCCCTTTCTCCTGCGCAGCGGGCATGAACAGATAGGTTTCAGGCTGCACACCGCTCCCTTTGGGCCTTTTCTCTGAACAGCATAGGGAAACTATGCTCCAGTTGCCTGCTGATGAGCTCTATCTTCCGTGAGCTGTTCACCCACAGGGCAGTGGTCCCCTTGACATCCTTGCTTTATCCAGTATGCATCCCTGTTTGGCACCTGGGTGCCTCGTAATTTGCTTGCCTCGTGATCCTGCGCATCTTTTGTCATGGATTTACCAGCAGAGGCTCCTCAGGAAAGGGCTGTGGGACCCAGGCAATGTCTTCTGATGCAGACCATGGATTTATTGGTGGCACATCAGGAAGGGAGTGCTCTCCACTGTCAGGCTGCTCTTGCTGTAGCTCTCTGCTGTAGCTCTGGTCTCCTTGAACATTATGCTCTTCTCCCTTGTTTTAGGACTGCCTGTGCTATTATTCCTGCCTTGTCTGGGCAAGTGAAGATGGGATCAATCTGGCTTAAGGTCAACTCCCCAGCTAAGCAGCCTCCTCAGGAGAGCAGCAGCCATGGCTTTTGTGCTCTTGTGCTGCATATTGCCTGCTGCTGTCAGTGGGATTTCAGTGCCACAGCAAACCTGATGTTGTGAACAAATGGGTGAAAAGATGTTTATTTTTAGAACTGGAACCGTGATAAATATGTGGGATTTGTCCAGGGTCTGCTTGCTGTGCCTTTTTGAAATGCAAAGTGCATGTTTGTTAAAATACCTCTCCAAAGGTCAGCATAACCTAAGAAATAAATGTGCTGGCCTTTTGGAAAGCCGGTGAAGTTTCAGATGTGTGACAGCTACTTGCAGTCGAGAACATGGACCCCCATAACCCAAATCTGTTTCAGCACTGCCCATGTGACACCATAAGGATGTGGATGGAAATGCTGCCTTGCCAAAAGGGTTTCTTTAGCAGGTTTCAGTGAGGAGCCCCACACCATCCCTAATCCTTCAGCTGAGCTTTTTCTTCCATTTTCTTGGCTTATTTCATATTTGCTGAAGCTCTGCTCATGCGTTTGAGGGACTCGTGCTGCAAGCATCATGTTTGCAGTTGGTGAGAATAGGGATGTAAAATGGAAAACTCTGGAATGAAAAGAAGCAAAATGCTGGATGGAACCTCAGGACATCACAAACCCAATGGGTTTGTGTCCCGTTTGATGATGTAGCCAGCCTGCTGGCATGCTTACCGCACTCAGGGTTTGAAGTATTGGAGAACTTTATATTTTTTAATCCTTTTAGCTTCCTGCGAGGTTGAGGAATACTATTACTCTCTCTGAGGCAGGGAAGTGAGGCATAAAGAGAAGAAATTACTTGCTTAAAGCTTTGTAGGAATCTCATAGCTGAAAAGAAGAGTTGGCGTAGCTTTTAGCTGCCTGTCACGGCATCAGGCACCCTTGGGTAAGGTGATGTTTCTGCCATGAGCTTGGCTGTCATTATCCCACTGACGGTCTTTTGGGCAGGGATACAGACAGGAGCGGTTGGGAGAAGTGGCAGAGGAACTGAAATATGATCCAAACTATGGAAGCCGAGCTGCAAATTAGGGCAATTCAAAGGCACAAACATCCTGTTGAGCTTGCTGAGTCCCCGGCAGAACATAATGAGCAAAACACGTGCCCAAGCTCAGCTTCAGGCGTGCTTCAGTGGGAAAGCTCTGCCTCTGCTGCCTTGGGTTATGTCAGGTTTTATTCCTGGTGGCAACCGGCAGGTGTTCATGTGAGGGGGAGCGGCATTATAAATAAATTATCCATTCGTTTCCTTCTGGGGATTTTCCCATTGTTTCGCCACAATATGCTTTCCTGTTTTCAAAAAAAATCCAAAACAAAACAAAGCCAAACCCTGGCCCCAAGTTCCTCTCTGGCAGGATGGACCCAAAGCTGTGTTTGAAGTGGGTGTCTGTGTCATTCCTCTTCTGGCAGTTGTGCTGCTGGCACTGTCACTCCCACCTCGGTCCCCTGTTCGTTCCAAAGGCAGTGTGGGAAGTACCTGCCCGGGAGCTGTGCCGGAGGCATCGCATCCTGCTGTGCTCTGTCTTTACACAGGTCTTTTCTCCAGCAGGTCGATGTGGGAGGAAGGCTGGTGCTGCGCAGGGAGTGGAAAGCAGGGGTTTCTTGTGATAGCAGAGAGGAGAACAAAAGTCCCCTTCCCTCCTTCCTCCTCCTGGCCAACACACTGAGGCCAGGGCACTCGCTTTCGCAGGGAAGTTGTTTTTAACCATTTTAGAAGAATAATGCGGCTCAATGGATGGCTTCTGTACATGGTGAGGCTGTTGCCCAGCAGCACCCATTGGTGGCTTTGCTTAAGCCATGTCCCAGCTGGACAGCACAAAGGCTGTGTGAATCCAGATGTAAAACAGGGAGCCGGCGTGGGGAATTGTGGCCAGGAGGGAATTCACCTCTCGCCTCTCAGGGTCACTCGCCCCTGCTATGTGCTGTCTGAGTTCATGCCATCATGCCTCTCTCTGCTAAGGAAACCCCAAAGCCTATTTCCTCTGCAGCAGCATCATTTGTCGGGAACATTTCCAGGCAGACACATGGAGCAGCACCCACATGAGCTGCGGGTGGGTCGGTGCCGAGAGCAGCCATGTTCTGCATTTTAGCTCTTCAGGAGGCAAGACATGAAATTTCTCCTGGGAATACCCAAGAGAAATACTCACACGTTTTGTGGGCATGGCCAAGGCTGACCCCACAGATCCAGGAAACGCTCTCCTGTGCTGGGAGAGCATGGGGGGAAGCCCAGCCAGCAACTCTGCTGTGAGTGGAGGTGCTGTGCTGGGCAGTGGGACTGCCCTGAGAGGATTTAATAGCCAAGGGTGTCTTCTCTGCTCCCTGTCTCCCCCAGGACTCTGCCTTCATGGCGTGGAAATAGCAAACACCCCACTGGTGTAAGAACAAAGATGTATTTGTTTACATCACTGTACAACAGGGTTAACCATTACCTTGTGCTACGCAGTGATTGTCACGTGCAGTGTGAATGAAGAGATACAAAAGACCTTTTATTTAGCCACTGCGTTTGCCTGTCACAATTTAGGGTTGCCTTTTTTATCTTGATGTAAACAGGCTTTTTCTGCCTTTGTAGTTCTGACTCCTGTTGCAGATGCTTGATTTCAAGGGCTAATCCTGTGTTCAGACCTCTCTTGCAACCCCTCTTCTCTTGCATTCACGAAGGCAGCGGTTGCTCAGAGCCTCTAGGAGTTCAGACATGAATGCAGGTCCCAGTGTCTTGTTGCCCTATCTGGTATTTGCTTGCAATAAAAGGAGTGACAACTGCAGCTCTCCTTCCAGCTTTCCAGCTGAGCTCCCGGCATCTTCTGGTGTTTCTTTCCAAAAGAGAAAAGCATCAGAAAATCCTTCCCTTGTCACGATGCAAAGCCAGGGGTTACACAGAGGAGGAAGCAATTTGAAGCAAGGGCCAGGCAGACAGCTTCTAAAGCTTCAAACGTGGCAAAGCATTTCAGCATAAGTGTGTGCAGGTTTATATTTAACAGGATGCCTTTGAGCACCCGGGATGCCTTCCATTTTCGCTTTCAGAATCTACAAAGAGGAGGAGTGGTGGAGTAGGTGGGAAGTGGGGAAATCAAAGTGCCTGTGACGCCGTGGTGGTGGTCATGGGAGCCCAGGTCCTTGAGCAAGACCCTGTGTGTAGAGGATATGCAGAAGATATTGCCTCTTCCTCAGGGAATTTATAGCTAAGGCTTAAGATTAAAAGTTGAGCTTTTTTCATTTGTGCTTCACGCTTGTGTGAACTTCACTTCAGGCCTCAAATCTGCTGTTCTTGAAATTGGTCTCAAAATTGTTATTGACTTTAAATGCTGCAAGATCTCACCCATAAATTCTTCTCCCATCTGTAAAATGGGGATGGCAGGATTTCTGTGCCATCTGTGGTGCTGTGAAGCTGAAAACAATCATCATTTATAAAGTGCTTTGAGCTCAAATGGAAGGTTCTGTGTAAAGGCAAGGTTTTGCAGGATGAAATGTTCCTTAATGTGCCAGTTGCATCTGATAGCTGAACCAGGGGCTGGGTTGGAAGTTTTGGAAGAGCAGACTGGTGATGCAGAGGTAGTGTTCCAGCTGCTAAATGTCTTAGTTTATTTTTGTTGCTCAAAAGCTCCTGTTCATCGTTACAGAATTAAGGGACAGAGAATCTAGTGGCTGAATGTCCCACAAAAATCAGTATCCTACATCCGTGCTCATTTTGAGCACCTCTGATCTTAACAGCCTTGAGCTTCAGTGTGACTCTGGCCACCAGCTGGTGATTTAGCAGCACATGCCTTGCAAATAGGAGACTCGGAGCCACAGTCACAAGTGTTACACCTTTCTGGGTGCAATAGGATGCATCCGATGGGAGCAAAAGGATGTTAATTTATACCCAGCTTTGCAGGGCATAGAAGGGAAGCTGCCTAACCCTTGCCCCCAGAGCTACATTTGCCTTATATTTGCATAAAGCTAAGGGCCCAGTTGCTGCGACAAAGAGCAGATTGTGGCCAAGCACAACAAGTTAAGATTAAATACTGCGGTTCCCAGCGAGTAATGCAAAGCATGCGTGGCAAGCTGCAGTCGTCCGGGCTGAGCTAACATATGGCTCAGGTCAAGCACTTCTAACAGAGCCTCTGGTTTCTCCTTTTGCAGACACAAGCCACCCTACCCGCTCCGTCTCCAGCCGCCCTTACTACAGCCTGCCCAACAGCAGCCATGAGAGGCGCTCGGTCCTCGCTATCACGGAGCCGCCACGTTTCCACTCCCAAGCCAAAGGCAAGAACGTGCGTCTGGATGCTCAATCCCGCAAGGCCACGCGGAGAAACAGTTTCTGCAACGGAGTCACCTTCACCAACCGGCCCATCCACCTCTATGAGAAAGTCAGGCTGAAGCTGGTGGCTGTGCACCACGGCTGGAGCGGGGCCCTGCGCTTTGGCTTCACCATTCATGACCCATCACAGATGAGCTCTGACGAGATACCAAAGTACGCCTGTCCAGACCTAGTGACCCGACCAGGATACTGGGCCAAAGCTTTGCCGGAGAGGTTTGCTGTGAGAGACAATATCTTGGCCTTCTGGGTTGACCGTCATGGGAGAGTCTTCTACAGTATTAACGATGAGGAGCCAATATTGTTTCACTGTGGTATTAAAGTTTCCGGTCCCCTCTGGGCACTCATAGATGTCTATGGAATTACCCATGAAGTTCAAATACTAGGTAAGTGTGTGTTTTGGCCCATGGGTTTCTCTTCTGTTCGTTTTGTATCTCAAATTAGCCATTTTTCTTCTGCCGGCAGTGGGGAACCAGAAAGCAATATATTTCAGAGATGTCAGTGATGGAAATCCCTAAGGCTGTGCATTGCAGCAGTCACGTGGAGGGATAAATGGAAACTTTTACATGTAACTTTACCCAGCTTTTTCTGAGCTAAATACGGTGCTATGGCATGGAAAAACATGGTGCTGCTTTACAGCAAGGTCCCAGTGATGAGGAGACATAGGTGACCAGTTCTGACTTCCCCTGTTCTTTCCCAGCTACTGCTAGTCCACTGGAAAACTACCACCCATTCCCCAAGAGTTTTGTGGTGCTTTTCCCCAGCCCCTTTCTCAGCCCTTGGCCTTGGTCCCTATCTAGACTGACAGTTTAACAAGCTGCGTTTGCAGATGAGACCCAGCTTACCCTTCCCTCACACATGGGCATCGCTCTGTGACTGCAAAGCACCAGCTGCAGCACAGGATGCAGCCCACCAGCTGAAGAGTGATGAGAAAATGTAGTGTGAGCTCTTGTGTTGCTTTGGGATCCTGCCACCATGGGCCATATCTCCCCTCACCCCTAAGTAGATTGCTGCATTCAGGTGGTGCCTGGCTGATTTACAAGCAGCATCCTTGGGGAGGGCTGCAGGAGGGGATGAATTTGTTCCCGTCAGCAAACCGAGCCAATTGCCATGGCATGACTTTCCTTTCGTGACTTTTACAGCACTGAAATTTCAGATGAATTAGTGTTAGATGGAGTGTTTGAACTGGTCTAAACCACAGGGAATCCTTTTAAAATACAAGAGTGCTGCCGTTTCCCAGAGGCTCCAAGGAGCTGATTTAGTTTTAACAGCCAAACTACGCTGCACCTGCTCGAGGGGTGGTGCCTCTATCCTCACACGCAGCAGACACCAGCAATAAGCTGTGAAATGGTTAGTCCAGTGAGCAGACAGCTTCGTCACGTATTCTTCTGAATGGTGCCAATTATTTTGCAGGCAAGAAGGCTACACATAAACAAGGCTTTACCCTGCCTGCTCTGCCTCAAATGTGTAATTAAACCTTACCAGCAGCTTATCCTGTAATTGCAGTTGTGACACACTCCAGCCTCTGGTGCTCATCACAGAGGCGGCGGAGCATTCACTGTATTGGCCAGTGCAGCTGCTTCTGGCCAATACAGAGTGGTCCTTCTTCCTCATTTGATTGTAGTTAGAAAAATAAAATATAGCTTATTTCTGCCCCCTCTCCCACCAGTCCTGCCTGCTGCATCCAAGCAGGCAGAGGGAAGGACTCCATCTGAGGGCACCTGTACTCTGATTTGTTATATATTTCTTTAATCAAAGTGCCCAGCCACACAAACTGCTGCAGGAATCAGGGCGATGCTCAGCTGTGGTACCAGGAGACCCAGCCTCCTTGCTACAGATGTGATGGTGTTACAGCAGACATGTTTCTCTCTCTGTCTCTTCCTCACAAAACTTCGCAAGTCAAAAAAGCCATGAAATACACGGGTCACGAAATGCATCTTTCAGCAGCATGAAGCTTGGGCATGTTTTACTCCTCTGTGGAGCGTTTCTTGACAGACATCTTGTACTTTCTGGAAGGAACTGGTCCAGCCATCAACTGACACCAGTGGCCTCTCCTTAATGGGCTTCTGAGCAGAGGCAGCCCCTGCTTTGCAGCTGATGAATGGATTTGGGTGGTTTTCCTGCTGGTGATTTTCTCGTCCAAGGAGCAGGCAGTGTTAGTGCTGGGATGCTTCTTCCCACTCCATCTTTGGGAAGACCAGGAGTCCGCTTCATTCACGCACTCTTAACTGCTACATGCTTTGACTTTGCTCATCTAGTTAATGCCTTACCATCAGAGCAAAGCATCTAAGCTGCCCCGGGCAGTGCTGGAGGTAGAAGGAAGAGCACTCCTGAACCTCTCCACACCTTTAAATCCTCCCCCAGCCTGGCATGGCCAACTTGAAAATCTGTGAAATCAAGAGGCAGCGTCCTGGCTTTCCATTTGCTGTCAAAGGATGAAATAACTCCCTGCTGTACAAATCCTCTTCGTAACACCTGCAGCAAGCGGATTTTGTGACAAGCTCTCTGTTGAAAATCTCTGCAGTGCTGTGAACTGTACCCCTGAGGTACAAGGGTTGAAATCCGAGAGAGGTAAAATGGCCTCTCTTGAACACACCTATGCCTAGGCACCTCTGTAAGGAGTGTGTAAAGAATACTATTCATGCTTGTACTTCTCCCATCACTGTGCTCAGGATTTGGTTTGCACAAGACCTTTGGACAACAGGATATTGAGACGTTTCTTTCTTTTACAGAGTAACCTCAAAGCTATTAGACCCCTCTACTGAGGAAGCTGTAGCACCACACTGGTTTACAGCTTCTCCCAGATCACCAGTGCAAGGAGCTCCCAGATTACATGGGTACTTCATGACACTTGTTTTTGCTCAGCTAATGCCAAGATGCAGCTATTTCTCCGCCCTCTCCACATGCGACTGTCCACTCCTAGCTCTTTATTAATGGTTGACCTCTGGCTAATTTTCCCATTGTTTTTCCATTCAGAGGAACAGAATTCAAATAGTCTCTAGGCTGAAATAATAACAATTGTAGCAAGAAAAGTATGCTATTTTGTCTTACTCTAATGTCCCTTATCACTGTGTTTATCTCACAGATAGCGTGTTTGCAGAGACCATGACCACTGCTCGTCTCAGCTCTGCCCGTCTCAGCACTTGCCTTCCGCAGAGCAACCACGATTCAGCCAATTTCAATAACAACGAACTGGAGAACAACCAAGTGGTGGCCAAAATTGCAAACCTAAACCTAAGTCGGGTACCAGGACTTGCGACAGACAACCACATCATCCCCTGTTGCCCAAACCGGCGGCAGCATGCCCATGGGGTCCCAGCCTTCCTGGACACAGACCTGCGATTCCATCCCACCCGTGGACCTGACATCACCTTTTCTCAGGACCGGATGGTTGCATGCACCAACTGGCAAGAAAGCAATAGGACTTTGGTGTTTTCTGACAGGCCTTTGCACATTGGTGAAAGCCTCTTTGTGGAAGTAGGACATCTTGGGTTGCCATACTATGGGGCCCTTTCGTTCGGTATCACTTCTTGTGATCCGAGTACTTTACGGACAAATGAGCTCCCAGCAGATCCAGACTTTCTCTTGGATCGCAAGGAGTACTGGGTGGTGTACCGAGCGTTCCCGGTCCTCAACAATGGCGACATTCTCAGTTTCATGGTCTTGCCGAACGGGGAGGTGCACCATGGGGTGAATGGAGGCAGCCGAGGGATGCTGATGTGCGTGGACACCTCGCAGTCTCTCTGGGTGTTTTTTACAATCCATGGTGTAATCAATCAGCTCAAAATACTGGGTAAGTGCAGCCAAATGGAATCATAATGGGGAGCACGTGGCTGGTGAATTTTCCTGGGCCAGAACAGGAGCTAGGGGTTTGCATTCCCAGTGTTCCCTTTATGAGGTGGTCACTGGTGTGAGGAAGCAGCCCTTTATCTCACCTTGTGTTTGCAAACAAGAGTGTGTGAGACATGGTAGCTCTCACATGAATGCAGCTTATACGGGTACCCCACAAAAGGATGGGACTTGAGGGTTAAAATAAGCAGCAGGCTAGGGGGACAGAGCTGGTTTCAGATGGTTTGTTTTTAGAAAGGATTCTTTATAAAGCCACTATTCCAGCTAACTGGTATTAAACTCCTGCCTTGGTAAGGGCAATGATTTTTGTGAGCTCTGGTTTAATCACATGTGCTGCTGATAGACAGTAATCACTCCCCAAGCACTGCCACAGTGTGAGTGTCAGATGTCATTTCAATTTTGAGCTGTTGCTTGTGACCAGTTACAGTGCTTCTCCTTTCTAAGTTAAGGATTCTATCAGAAAACAGATGGTGATGACTTTGTAAATCAAGCTTTTCTTATTTAAAGCAATGCCCTTTCCCAGCTGCCACTGAGACAATAGTAGCTAAAGGCCACTGCTACTGGAGAGATCAGGACCATGGGGAAGGGACTTTGCGCCCTAAACAACGGCTGTCACATCACTGGTTCTTGCTTCACTGAAGCACTGATCAGACATTGCACAATGGCATCGTGAGGTCCAGGCACTGGAGGTCACATCCCTAATCATGCACCTGCATCATACTAAGGGGCAGCACTTAACCCAGCAGCTGGGCTTTACCCTAAAGCACTGAGGGCTGAGGGGCATTTAGCTGGGCTGTGGGTGTCCATCGGCGCTGCGGTGGGCTCAGCTCTCTCCTGTGTTTGCAGGCACTGTGCAGTCCAGCCCAGTGACCGTCTCTCCCTCAGGGTCACCTGGTGGCTCGCAGTACGACAGCGACTCGGACATGGCCTTCAGCGTGAACAGGTCATCGTCTGCTTCAGAGTCATCACTGGGTAAGGAGAGCCCATGTGCCAAGACAGGGATCCAGGCAGAGAGACGGTACTGGGGTTACACGAGGCGGCAGGGCAGGGTTATGGGGCAGATGTTACCTCTGCAACGCCAACAGAAATAATTGGAAAGAAACAAAGTGGTGGAAGGTTTTCATGGCCTGAGGAAAAGCTGCACGTTGCTTCCCACTTTGTCTAATGGAAGTGGTCCCTGCAGGGCTGCACTTGCTGGAGCAGCAGTGCTGCAGTAGTTGGGGGTGCGGTATCATGTCTGGGGGTCTTGCCGCACCCAGACCACTGCTTTCTGCACTATCAGGGCTCCACTGACAGGGATGCCTGCGTAACCACTCGCATGTTGGTGTTTGGCATGTGCTGCTGCTGTCCAGCATGGATGGTAGGGGTGCAGAAAGGATGATAAGCTCTGCCTGGGGCTGTACCTGTGCTACCAGTTAGGATGCGCTGAGATTTGTTTGGCAAATGAACCAGGCAATGACTAAGGAAGGAAGAGCCTTAAAAATTGACTTGAGTGTGCGTTGTACAGTCTGAGGCTTGCACCATCCTGGTGACTAAATGATCTTATTCCTTCCTTCTCTTTCACAGTGACTGCTCCGAGCTCCCCCCTGAGCCCCGCCATCTCTCCTGTTTTCCCTGCTCCGGAGCCAGCAAGCAGCAAGAACGGGGAATGCACCGTTTGCTTTGACAGCGAGGTGGACACGGTGATCTACACCTGCGGACACATGTGCCTCTGCAAC
Organism: Psittacus erithacus; assembly: GCA_009867235.2. Taxonomy (NCBI): domain Eukaryota; kingdom Metazoa; phylum Chordata; class Aves; order Psittaciformes; family Psittacidae; genus Psittacus; species Psittacus erithacus. The sequence goes on from WYDI02028037.1 coordinate 71,971, forward strand.
ACCTGCGGTCTTAAGCTGAAGAAGCAGCTCAATGCCTGCTGCCCAATCTGCCGACGGGTCATCAAAGATGTTATTAAGATATACCGCCCGTAGCGCCCGGCTCGGGCCGTCGGAAGGGGGAACGCCGCTAGCAGTAACCATGCCTTTCCGTCCCTGCTTATGGGTTATCGTGCTGGTCAGTCGTTATCAAGTGGCTCGTTATCTGTGTTTCCTTATTTGACTGGTAGGGCACAATTCAGGGATCAAATTGAGCTGAGGATCACATGGGGCCCCAAGGCACGGCTGCCGTGCCGGCCAGGCTGTGTGCCCATGGGTGAATCCGGGGAATCGCGGTCTGGATCTGACCCAGCTGCAAATGAGAAATTTCCCGTGTGAAGGCTCTTTTTTTGCTTCTTCCTCCAGAAAAGGAGGCTCTTGCTGTGGTGCGTGTTGGGAAGGGGAGGTTGCCACTTATTTGGTCAGTGCTGGGTGCCACTGGGCTTCCCAACCCCGCAACCCCAACAGCTCTGGTCTGCTGCCAGGTGCTTGTGCTGTGGTGGGATAAAATTAGACAAGGCCCAGTGGGAGGGTTCAAAGTGGACAAAATTGGTCTGGAAATGTCATGTTCATCCATGTAAGGCGAATCAGCTGAGGCCAAAATAGTAGCACAGACAGATTCTCTCTTGTTTTGTTTGGGTTTTGCCCCCCTTGAGCAGGCTTCTGGGGCACATGAAGAAGCTGGTCTGGCTTTAGATAAAGCAGCTTAGATAAATAGCTTTTGCTTTCTATGGCAGAGCAGGGACTTTTGGCCAGGGAGGCTGAGATCCATGGAGCAGCCACAGGGTAATAGTGAGGAGCATGAGCCCACTGAGAGCCCCAGCTGCTGCAGCAGCAGTGATGGAGCGGTGAGCAGCAGTGATGGGCTCTTCAGGCACTGCCGTACAGCTGGCTGCTGAAGCCATGAATTGCAGCCTATGGATGAGCAGGGTGTTTGGACAGGCATGCTGCAGTCGTAGCTCAGAAAAAGCACGGGGCTACCATCATCTGCAGTGATGGTGTTTGTCACCTCCAGGCACACACGCCTGCATTTTCCTCTGCTCCTCTTTGCAGGCGGTGTAGCTGCCATCTCATACTGTCCTGCCTGGCTTGCCTCTCCTAGCCCTTCCCCTGCTGCCAGTACTGCAGCAGGGCTCAGCCTTTCTCCTGCCCACCACAGGGACTTTTTGGAGCCCGTGGTGAGAAACTGATTTCTGTCCCAGTCCCAGCAGACTTAGCTTTTTTCTAGGGACTGTATCTGCTGATTTTACCTGCCCTTTCTCCTGCTTGTCCAGGTTTCCTGGCACTGCTCCCAGCTGTCCAGATGCTGGGTCCCAACAGTAGACGAGAACTTGTTGAGATGAGCAGGGATCTGTCTCCCTTAGCTTTACTTGGGAGAAGAAATGATTTTTCATTCCTGGGACTATTAGTAGATGTTGGGACTTAAAAGGTAAATGGGTTTCAGCTGTGGTATTAGCTGCAAGCAACAGCCACTTGGATGAGCTGGGCAGCATCTGAGTATGCAGTATTGGTGCTGTTTTGAGGAACTTGGTGTTCTTCTGCTCCTGCAGGAGCTACCCTCTGTTCTCCGTCCTCTGCCCACTTGTGTGGCTCCTGTCCAGTCCTTCAGCCTGCTCCTGGTCGGTCTCCAACTGGTCCAGGTTTGTAAAGAGGGGAAGAGAGAGAGGATGCAAGTGGTAGGATAAGAGAGGAGCTGGTGTCATTTTAGCTCGGTGACCTTGTGCCACCAAGGGCATAGAAACAGCTTTCTTCAGAAAGGTGCAATTACCGTATTTTAGTCCAAAATAAAGGACAAAGCATAGCAGCCCCTGTATGTTCAGGGTTTCAGGGCCCAGAGGGGCAGCCTGACTTTGTTGGTGTCTGCCACCTTGCCTTGCCATTTACTCTCTCCTCCAAGGTGCCGTAGCCATGGGTGCACTGCCACCTCTCACAGTGCTGGCACTTAGTGGTGCCATCAGTGCTGCACTTGTTACCATCCGGCGCTTGGCCCCATCCCAGCCCTGCTTCACCATCAGGAGGGCACACTAAGGAGCAGCTCATCCTCCTCCTGCAGCGCTGTGCTGCAGCCTCACAGGGCATGGAGAAAAACTTTGGGGTTTTTTTATCTTGAAGAGCTAAATAACATTTTAATTCCGTGTATAAATGAGAGGCTGCTGTAGCGTGAGATCTCTTACCCATTGCCCTGCTGCATCGACAAGAGAGCCTGCTGGCTTTCCAGAGCCCTTTAGGGAAACTCTGCTCATGCCACTGGCTGCGATGCTGCCGAGCATGCCCAGCCCTCAGCAGAGCCACTGGCACTGCAGCTGTGGCTTGAGTTCACTTACACCTTTGCAAAAGGTGGCAGTTAGGGCATCTTTCCAAGCTGGAGCCTTTTCCAGCCCCTATGCCCAGGGACCACAGGTATTGCCTTCACAGAGATCTCCCTGGTCATGCTATGGCAGACCAGGGTCTGGCTGTGGTCAGTGGGTGCAGCACTAAGAGCATGATGATGGCAAAGTATGTGGGCAGGTGTTGAAAGGCCAGGTTGGGCTGGCACCTGCCTGGTGGGCAGGCTGCAGCAGGAAGCCTTTGCATAATGAAGAATTCAAAGGAAGTTGTCTGTATCCACAGTGAGTGATGTTAGCTTGGGTCTGGTCTGGGCTAGCAAACACCAGCGGCCATCCCTGGGGCTGCCGTTCTGGTTTCAGGGGTGCCTGGTCCTTTTCAGTGGGTGTGCGAGCAGAGCAGAGCCCATGTGCTTGGCTGACACTTCAGGTCCTCAATGGACGGGGCTATTTGCATGCCTGGGGTGGGGTTTTCTTTGGTGTAGCTCTCTTTCCTTTTTTGTGCTTAAATCCAGCAAGGAGGAGTACTGAATCCACCCCAGGCTGTGTCCGAGCTGTTCCCAGCACTGCAGAGGTTGTGTTTTTGCTGTAGCAGCCCAGTCCCATTTCCACAAGGGCAGCATCCAGTGGGACCAGCAAGGAGGGCAGCTCAGTGAGGGTCCAGAGCGTGGCTGTACAGCGAGTGGGAGGTGAGAGCAGTGGACGTGTCACCCTGCCTATCCGAGAGCAACAGGAATGTTCCAGAATAGGCTTCTTAAAAACCAAGGATTGCCAGGAAAAGGTAGCCTCTTACAGGTTTAAGTGTTAGTACTCGTATTGCTATTTTTTTTTAAGCAGTCCGATGATATATGATTTGTACAGAAGATCTGTTTGTGCCTTATAAGGGTGTCCGTGCACTTTTTATCCTTTTTAAAGCAAATTTTAAAAAGAACAAAAAAAGAAATATCCAGGGGGAAAAACCCAACACAGATCAATGGTAGTTTTATAGGGTTTTGTGTTCACTGAGAATCCTGCTTTTTTATATATATATAGGAGCGAAAAAGCATTTTATTTCCATGGTTTCCCCCCCCCCCAACCTATTTGTTTAAAAATTTACAAGAGGAAGAAAGGAAAAGAAGAGATGGGGGAAACTCTTTTACCTTCCCCCTGTCTGAGACAGTTACTCTCCTATCGTTACCTTTATGATTCAGTACTGTGACCTGTACATCATGTTTAAGCTGAATCAGATTTTGAACCTCCGTATTAGGCTTTTCAAGCAAATTATTTGGGGGACCTGGGGGGTGGGAGGGCATCGCACGAGGGAGGGAACTGCACTTCTACATGTCAGTGCTCTATAGCGTTGTGTTCAGTGCTGTGTGTTTTACTTTTGTCCATTTATCTGTTTTACATTAGTATAATTTTACTTGTTTATGAAACAAATAAAACTATGGCTTGTAAAGCGTGTTCCTGGATGTTTAAAGTGTTTGAACTGGAGGGTGAGTAAATCCTTTATTTCCAAAGCGTGGCACTATTAATGCACAGAGGGAGGGCACCTCTGTTCAGCTCAGGCCCCTCTCCTTCAGAAAAATTAATGGCATGCACTATAAATACCTTGCATGAGCTTTGCATTGCTCCTGGGAGGACGCTGCACAGTGGCTGTGCAGTCCCTTGATGCGCAGGGCATGGTAGGGGAGATTCCTGGCTTGTTTAACCTTGCAAACGCTTCCAAGTTGGGCTGCTCGTTGCACTAAAGCAGGGTGTCCTGTGGCAGATGCCCTCTCCAAGTGCCCCAAATTCCTTATCCAACCTGCACCATCTCAAGCAAGGCAGCTGCAAGTGTGGCCCCACTCCTGTGCTTGTGCTGAGGCTGTGGCAGCCTGGGGACCACGGTGGCTGGCCAGGGAAGGGGTGATGCAGGCACAGACAGGAGAGCTGCTTTTCCTTTTCTTCTGTTTTTCTTTTTTTTTTTTTTTTTTTTATTTTTTTATTCTCTTTGTTTTTGGGTTTTTTTAAGGGTTGTCTTCCTCTGGCTTTTTTTTCTGTTTGGTTTGCAGCAATACCTGGCTCACTATTTCACAAGCAGAGGCCAGCAGGAGGCTGCTCTCTAAACTGTTTATATCTCTAAATGTGACCAGCTGAAGCCTGACACCAGTCAGGCAGCCTCAGATGTGGTCTAAAGCAGGATGGAAGAATTCATTCATAACTCTGCCCTGGCAAGAACGCGGCCACGGTTAAGTGTTTGCATGGAAAACCTCACAAGCCGCAGGTGGCGAAGGAGCCCGGATGGCTGTTTATGCCAAAAGGCCTTTTTATAAACTCTGCTGTCTCAGTTTATCCAGAGAGCTGATCCCCGCGAGCTGCCAACAGGCTAATACTGCCAGTCTCAGGCCACAGAGTGACTTTGCACCACACTTAGCAGTAATGTGAGGATGTGCTCCAGCTGCTGCTGGCCCAAGCCCTGGGGAGAGCATGGAGGACCACTGCGCACTCCCAGCACCTGCACCCGCAGCCCCCTGCCAGCCTGGGTACCACAATGCAAGTACCAGCCCAAACCAAGCCTCCCATGGCTGAAGCCCCTTGTTAATGTTCTGCCAGCTCAAGTGCTAAGCAATGCCTGATGAGGCCCAGATCTCCAGCCCTTGCAGGATCTGCATGGACTAGGTGGGTTATGGCCACCTGAAGGCCAGGGAATGAGTGTGGAAGAGGCTTAACTATCGCAGGCTGGGCAGCAGTGAGCCAGGCCAATGGAAGATGCTCTTCCATGTTCTTTTCCCCCTCCTTGCCTAGCCTGCTTAAGCACTGTATGCATGAAATACCACACACACAACCCTCTGCCAGAAGACACTTGGGCTCTGGGATCCGATACCTACTTTTGCCTGAGTACATCTATGACAGCAGTCGTGCAGCACACCAGACATACACCAGGCAGACATGGGGTCACAAGGGTGCTTGAAACCAGTCAAGCAATTTCTGTTTATTTCTTTAAAAAAAAAAAAAACAAACCAAAAACCGCTAAAAAAAAAATCAACCCCCAAACCCCACTGAATTAGAAAAGAAATCAACCCCATAATGGTGAAAGTATAGATACGGCATTTACACGGCTACATCTATCTCCTGCTGACCCCCCCACCCTCCCACAGTAATGTAGATTTATACACACTTAGATAATATAGCGAGACAGACAAACAAATGGGCTTTGAGAGCCTGCGAGGTGCAGGGAGGACCTCTGGCCTGCCAAGGATGTGCTGAGCTGCAAGGACCTCATGGCACCCGGTTCTTCTGCCCCCAGCCATGGTGATGCCCCTCCTTGCTGCTGTATTGGTGGTGGGAAGGAGGGAAGTTGGTCTTTGGCTGCTGGAGCGATGCTCCTTGCAGCCAAGCTCAGGGTACGAAGCCTCCTGGCTGCCCTTCTCCTCCTCACGAGGTAGTCAGGGAGTTTGGCCACATTTGTAATGTGAGGTACAGAGAGGAGGCACAGCCTGGCAGAGGGCACATATTGGATGGGGGGCAAAGCCCTGCCAGCCCATGGCTCTCAGCATCTTCCTGATAGGAGCCGTTGTTCAGCCTGTGGTCCCTTTGCAGACGGAAGAGTGGTAGGAAGGGGTAAGGCTGCAGGTGTTGGCACCCTGCTAAGGGTCATCCCCTACTCGGGCACTCGCCTGCTTCCTTGGAAGCTCTTTGGGAACAAGGGAGCAATCCTGTCACACACTCACTGAGCCAAATACAGTACTTGTATCAGCAAAATGAAGCACGACCAGTTCTGAGGTTCAGTCTGGGAGGAAAGCAGAAATAGCCCTCATTTGGTATGGAGGCCACAGAAATAATAGCACTGCTCCTCCTGAGGAAAGCCGGGGACAGTGAGGTCTCTGAGACAGAGGAAGGAGAGACGCTTCTGAGATTAAAAGGCCATTCAAAAAAGAGAGAACAAGGACACAGTGCCACTGGAAAGGACGCATAGCCCTTCCAGCCTGCTCTGTGATACTGCCGGAGAGCATGGGGACACAGCTCCAGCCCCCTCCCCAGATACAGCAGGGGCTGGACAGGGGGCTGCCAGCTCTGGCTTAATTCATCCTGTCCCCATTCCTTTCCAAAGCAAAAGGGATTTACTGGAGCAAGAGATGCGTAGAGACAAGGCATCATTGTTCCCCCAACCCACCCTGCAGCTCTTCGGGGAGCACATCAACACCTCACAATGTGCCACGCAAAGGAATTTGTTATTGGATTGGGTTGCAAATGTATTGCTTATTGCCAGCTCAGGTGAGTCAGCCTGATCAGGGGCTGATGTGCCACCAGAGAAAACTGGAAGTGGGAGGAAGAGGAATCAGCTGCAGACTGGGGTGAATGAATTCCCACGGTTAAATACAAACCCTGGGACTTCTGGATATGAGGCTGGACTGGGATGGTCAGGACTTCTCTATCTGATGAACCAGGACTAGGACAAATTGCCCCATCACCCTCCCAAAATAAGCCTGGCCTGAAACACTGCCATTTTCATTTGGTACACAGACAGAAATATCTTCAACTCCACATTGTCAGAGTAGAAAATAGGGGACAGAGAAGGCAGTGAGCATCTGGGGGAGTGGAGAACACTCCTTCAATTCTGCCAGCCTCAAATTAAAGGGAAAACTATAATTTTCAGCAGCAAAACAACGTGGCTGCAGAGCTGCAGCTGCAGCTCTTAACACTTGCAATTAGACTAGAAAGGGTGATAGGGCTTGGTCAACAAGAAACCCACAGAAGCACTGGGTTTAAAGCTCTTCTGGAGAGAAAGATGTGGCCTTAAATCTGTAAGTAGCCAAATACAGAGAGAAGAAAGCAGCCCCTGGGAACAACAGCTCATCTACTCTCAATCCTCCTGCTAGGACAAGCAACACTGTGGGCAAAATTAGCCTATGCAAGCAGGAATATCAGCATGGAAAAACTCCAGGCTCTGCTTGCCCTGAAGACCCTCAAACAGCCCAGCAAGCATGGTGAAAGCAAAGTACCTGGAAGACAGGCAGATGGGTGAGAAACAAGGCAGGGAGCCCCTGAGCACCAGACACACCTCACAACTGGTTGTGATGAGGAGCTGAACTCCCACATGCTGCATTGCACTTGATAATATCAGCACCTACTGAAGGACCCACCTCCTGGCTGCTGCCTGCCAGCCTGGGAAGCTCTGTGGGTCGTGGGAACGGGTGGTCCCCTGTTAGTCCAACAGGCAGGGCGGTCTGTGTGGGAATGAAAGCAAAGCATCCTTTATCCAGGACTTCTGGGATCATTTTGGTCCTCTGTGCCTTGCATAGTTATTCTTCAGCTATCAAAGCAAAACACCAGTTGTTGTTCCGTTCCGATACTGCAAGGGAGAAGCCTGCATAGCGTCCTGGATCAGCACAGAGAGCACCTGTTATATACGTGTGTGTGTGCATTTGTCTGTGTTTTTTTCCACCAGGAGGATGTTGAAATTAACACTTGTCATTTTTGAGCAGGGAAGGACCAAGGGACAGCCCCGTGGCATGCATGGGAGGGAGCAAGTAACAGGGGGGAGGGCAACGCCTGTGCCTGCATGTGCACACAGAGCTACCGGGATCCCATCCTCAGCAGTCATTCCTCCTTTTTGCCACACTCCCTATGGCTCTGCTGCACACCTGGACCAAGCAATGTGACTTACAACATCTGGCCATGACCCTGACTGTCAGGGAAGGCAAATCCTTTTACACAGCCAGATTTCCTTGGCTGGTACCATCCCACACTCCATACAGGTGGAACAATGTCTACCAAGGTCCATCTCCCCAGCATGGAGAACCATGGTACCCATTGTATGCTACCGAGCTTGGCCAGAACAGCTCTGGCTGCTCCAGGAGACATGGGGAGAAGGGCGGACAGAAGCACACAGGTGGGGAGGGAAGGCTGAGCTGCTTCCTCCATGCTGCTGCCAATGGGCACCAGCTGGGATGCGTGGGATCTCGAGTATTATCTTTTGTTTAAAGCCAGCCTCATGGAAAACTATAAATTAATCTGCTAATTAAATACTCAGGTGAGAGACCAGGGAACCTCCGGCTGTGCAAGCACAGGAGCAGCTACGGCTTCTTCCTCAGGTAATTGGAAGGGATCCAGCCCTCCCAGCATGGCCCTCCAGTCAGGACCTTACAGAACCACCAGCCGCTGCTGTTCTTCTCGCGAACCTCAAACAAAGTCCCTTCTTTAAAGCTGTTGGTCTCCTCGTCGCCTTCAAAATCTGCCACTGCCACATACAGAGCTTCCCTGGTGATGTCCAGACTGGAGACAGGGGCGGGGGTCCTCTCCTTGGCTTCCCCTCTCTCCACTGGCTTGGATATGACCTTTGGGCTTATGCTGCTTTTTACTTTGGCTTCGTCTTGGATGGAGGCAGAGAGGAATGGTTTGGCTTTCGGGGGAACCAGCATGGGCCTCCCTGGCACTGGGGATGACCTGATTTCGGGTGCTTCTCGTGTTGGGACCCTCAGCTCTGCTGTGGGGACAGAGGCAGGACCCCCTGTTTTCTTAGGAGGGGGTGGTCTGCGAGGTGGCACCATGGGGCGCTGTGGTGGGGGCTCCCTGGCACCCAGGGGGTTTGCTGGGCCCAGGGGGGGTTTGGGCAGCACCTCTTTTGTGGTGTGGCTGTCCGGTCTGGGCAGGGGTTTGCTCTCCATGCTTGGTCGCTCCTGAAACCTTCCAGAAGCCTCTGAAGAGGCCATAGCGTTACTGAAGGAGCTTTCTCCGGCAGTGGTGTCCTGCTCTGGGGCTTTCTCTGGGCACTTTGCAGGTCTAAGCTTGCTCCGCAGGTTGCAGATGTCCAGCTTATCATCAGCTGGTGCTGGGTCAGTCCTAGGGGCTGCAGTGGGTTTTGGCCTGATCTGAGGTCTTGACTTCAAGAATGGATTCTGGGTGATGGGCTCAGGCTTGTCCTCCACAGGCTCAGCTTTTGGCTTTGTTGGCTTGACAATGGGCCGGAGATTTGGCTTCTTCACCTCCTTGGCTGACACCTTATGTCCACATTCTAGTCCCATTTCGTTTTTCAGTTGGAAGAGTTTGCCCTTTTCTGGTTTGATCTCTGGCTTTTTCATGTCCTTAGGGGCTGCTGACTGCTTGGGTGGAATCATAGGTAAAATCATGCCTGGAGGCTTGGGGGGCGGCCTCTGCCTCTCCAGTAACTCTCCTTCTGATTTAATAATGGACTCCTTTCTGGGCGGCAGGCTGGGCTTCTCCTCTGTGTCACGGTCCGAGATCTCCTCATAGCCACCAGCAAAGGCTAGGTCCCCGCTCTCGGTAGCCTCCTTCCCCTTCCAGTCTTTGGCCCACTTCCCACCACAGTCCATACCATTAGGAGGAGCCTCTGGAAGTGGGCGGCACGGTCCTGTTGCTTCCTCACTGGTGCCACTGTCAGCTGCAGCATCACCGAGCCGGAGCTGAGCCATCTCGCTGGGAAGTGGAGCCAGGAAATTCGGCCTGGATGCGTTGCTGGTTTTCTTGTACTTATCGATGAACGTGGCGGGGGCCCAGCCTTCCTTCTCCTCAATCTGAATGTACCACCAGCCACTCAGGTTCTTCTCAATAACCTGCCAAGGGGAAAGGAAACATCAAACCTCCATACAGGAGTGCTCTCTGCACAAAAGGGGATGCTCAGTGTCTTTAAACTGATGTCAGGGTGGCACATGGCCCCGGTGCCCCTCCATCCAAAAGCCATATAATCACAGCATGGGTATCCTAATGAGAGGGAAACCTCGTAACAGCCCTCTGGCAGGGAAGGGGACCTGCGTGCCAGGGGACTGAGGAACATCACCGTCACGTCGCGGAGCTGCCGCTGAGCTGTCCCTATCCAGGGACCGGGATGCCGGGTACCAGCGGTGGCCACTGCGCGGCACTGTTGGAGCGACCAAGCGGCAGCGACGCAGCGTGGACGGACAACGCCAGAGACCGTCCGGGCTTTGCGCGCTCCACAAGTCGGGCTGGGACCTGGGAGGGACCCACTGGGGCAGCCGTGAAGAGAAAATCCTCTTAGAGAGGCACAGCGTACGTTTTGAAAAGCAAAATCACATCTGCAGGAGGAATTCTGCCAGCAGAAAGCAATTCTGGAAGGGCTTTTGACCTTAACCTGGTCTAATTAAGGAAAAAAACACAATCTCTACCCCTGTTTGTGCTGTGGTTTTAATTTCCATTAGCTCAGACAACACAGCACCCACACACTTGCTTGACAGGAGGGCAGGAGGCCACCAAGAGTACTACAGACTCTGAAGTCTTGTGAGCTCATACAGGTGTCTCTCCCACTCTCAGAGAGACCTGGGATATTAACAGTCCACAGAGGCAATCACACGCATCGCCACGTCCCGTTTTTACCCAGAATGCCATGGTGAGCAGATCTTCCCTGCCTGGAAAGGGACCTCCTGCCCGAAACAGGTCCCAGGGCAATGGGAGTCAGGAGCGCTGCGCTGATGTGAAGATGTGAGAAGACTAACAGTCTCACCTCGACTTTCATTCCTGCCTGGAAGCTGATGCCATCAGGGATGGTGGTCTGGAAGTCAGCAATGGTATAATATTCCTCTTCCACTTGAGGAGGGACAGGAGGTTTGGGCAGATTCAAACCACGTGGCTATGACAAGAGAAAAGAAAACCCATCAGCATGTTTCTACAGCAGGTGTGATACAACATCCACACAGGCCACCAGCCTCCAGAGACCCAAGACAGCACAGCCAGGCCAGGGACATCTGCTGTGCCCATGCAGCATCCTCACCAACACCAACAAGCAAACCATTTCCAGGCTGAGCAGAAAACTGCCCCACACCAGAGCTCTTGCTGACAGCAGACACCCTCCCCAGAGGGATGGAGCCAGCCTGCAGCCTCCCACTGGCAACCCAGCCCTGCAGGACAGACTGGCCAAAAGTTCCTTTAAAGACCACGTGCAAAGAGAGGAGTCTTAAGACATCAGGGAGGCAGCGTGCGTACTCCAGCCTTGACCAAAGTACAGCCCATGATGCAGGGACAAATTCCCAGTCAAAGAATAACCAGTGACCAGAGCTCCTTTCAGTGCTCCTCTGACTCCCTCTGCCATTGTTGCTCTCAATGCAATCAACGGCATGAATGAATGCAATGAATGCTATCAACTGGCACTTACTATGGTGAGATCTCGGCGAGGAGGGGGTCTCTGCCTCATCTTTGGTGACTCTGTGGAAGAAGAATTTCAGATGCCATTAAATTTCTGGCTTTTGATAGCATGTGTGTTCAAAATACACAAGTGAAAATGAAAAAAGAAAGGCAAGGACCAACCTGACCCATGGGCAAGGAAGCCGAAGGAGGACTTTGTCTGCCCTGAGTAGCTCAGGTCACCCAGGTTTTGAGGGTGTCCTGCTGGAAGAGGAACCAGCTTTGCACCATCAGGTGCTGCTGGGAAACACAGCTGAGGTGACCATGTGTACTGGCTTTTTCATTGAGGCCTGACCCAGAAGGCATTGTTTCCAGAAGGGTAAAAATGCCCCAGCTTCTGAGAGGAGAGGATCTCTGGATCACCATCCCATTTGCTGATGCTCAGCAGGTCCCAGGGCAGCACTGTGCCTGTGCAATGCCACCTCCAGACCTTGCTGCAGAACTCACAGCACCTACAAGCCTTTTGCCTTCCTCACACCCTCTTACGTGGCTAAAAAGCCTACAGGAAAGGCTGCACTTGCACCCAATCCACCAGTGGCCTCCTCCCGACCAGCCACTTACTGCGTCGGATGTCAGCGTTGGGCAGGGGACGGCCGTCAAATCTCCCATCCCTTTGGCCAGTGAGCACATCCTTCTCTCTGCTTGCCAGGACCTGCTGCCGGGAGATGCCATCCAGATCCAAGGCACAGGAATGGGTGGAGGAGCCTGACCCCAGCTTCTGCGAGAACATCTCACCACTCCCCTTTTTGAGGTAGGAGGCAGGGGCCCAGCCTTCTTGGCCCTGGTACCTGTGGTGGCAACAATGGCAGTGTCACTGCACTGAGCCCCTGTGCTGAACCGGGGCCTTGAGTCTTTTCCCAGAGGAGTAGCCCATTGCGCTCCAGCGGTGTTCAGACATTGACCATCTCTGGAGCTGAGCTCTGAACTAACACTGACTGAGGATGCTACACGATCTGGGCAGAACGAGCTGGTCATGCTTCATGGCACAGACCTGGAGAGCTCCAGCCATGACTAATGCTCCTGTGCAAGCGGGCCAAAGGCTGAGGATGGCACAAAGCCTCATTTCCTTTTCGCTTCAGCAATGGCACTACTTCAGGAATGACGCTGGCTGAGGAAGCAGAGGGGGAAACCAGAGGGCTGCTGCTAGGTTTGAGGTACCTGGTCTTTGGGGAAGGCACAAGCCTCTGCCTCCATGCCGAAAGCCTGGATCCCTTCGCTGCTTTAAATCTGCACTGTTCAGCAAAGAAGCCAGCGCCGTGATGTGATTGAAAACCCACATCCGCAGTGTCCTGCCATGCTAAAGGGTCCCGCACCAGCAGCAGCACCTCTCCCCGCTGGCTCAGATGGCATCAACTACTGAGTAGTTGCTTGTGGAGCTCTCGTGGCAGCCCTCCTCCACTTGAAAAGTCAATGGATGTTTTTCTGGGGCTCTGCTGCTTCCAAGGCCACAGGCTCAATGGGAGGTTAAGAAAATTGCAGCATGTGCTCCCACACTGCTCGAGTCTGGCTGTTTGCAAGACCACAGACAAGAGAAAATGAGCCTCCAGCAGAAAACAAGTATCAGCTCAGCATGGTCTGGAGTCTTTGGCCTCAGCACACCCTGCACACAGCAGACCTGGCCCAGACAACGGCCCTTCTCTTCTCACCTCCTAACAGAGCCAGAAGATCCAGTCTGTCTCTGGAACGCTCACTGGTTTTCCTACCAGCAGCACATGATGTAACACTAATGCTCTCACACTGGTTCCCTTTGCATTGCTGAGGCATGTGATGCCGTGATGCAGTCCACCTCCCAGCACAGGAAATTAGAGGATTTTAAAGATGTTCAACCACAGCTATGGTTGGCTGAAGTCCTGAAAGTCAACTAGCTTTAGTTTGTAGGGATGGAGAGAAATGAGTTCTGGTTCTCTGCCCTTCCCTAGACTTGCCTCTGGACTGTACATCCCATGCGCCTTGCACAGCTCCAGCTGCAGTGCCAGGGAAGAGCAAGAGGTAGGGACATACCTGATTTTCCACCAGCCCTCCAGGTTCTTCTGGATCACCACCACCACAGCCCCTTTGTCCAGGTTCATTTCATCCTGGTCTCTTGCGGTATATGGGTAAATAACGGTGTACTTCTCCTCTGTTGGAAAGAAAGCGCAGTTTCACAGAGATACTGTTTTACGGAAACCTGGACTCAGTCAAACAATATAAATGGTAATTCTTGTTGTACGATAGGTGCAAACACACAGAGATACACAACCATTTGGAAGAGAAATGTCAGTGAAATGTACTTCAAAACAAACCCAGCTGCATTTGGAAATGTAAACTTTGGGGAGCTAGTCTGGCCCGAAGAAATTGTCTGCAACAGTTCCTCCTGTCCCTTAGGACTAAAGACTACCTTTTATATGACAGCTCTCCTTCCACCTGCTCTTTAAGAAGCCCTTCCATGATTCCATTTCAGTTCAGATTTATCTCTTACTGTGTTTAAAGAAGAACTGTCCCCTATACAGGGAAATAAATCCCTTGGCCATCAGGGAGTAGCCTCACACATACAGATGTGCTCTCATGCACAGCTCTCAAACTGCTCTACAATGTTAGGTCTACATGAACTTCCCTGTTCAACATCTGAGACCCCCAAGGCACTTGTCAAAGCCTTGTGGTGAGCCTGGAGAAGAGTCTGATGTCCTGTCCACTAGACCAAATGATGGCAAGCAGGGACATGGATGCTTTTCCCTTCTAGAGGAAGGGAAATATCCTAACAGCCATACAGACAACATGTCAGACAAACAGGTTCATCCATCCATCCCTCTTCCTCACCTTGTCCTGTCCCCTCTGGAAGAAACCCAGAAAAGCAATTGCCTGTGCTTATGCAGTGCCACAATAGGGTGAAGACCATTTTGGGAAACATCTACCTCCAAACCCTACACTTCTGGAAATTCACGCATCCACACCATACAGGTTTTCTGGATTTGCCTTCTTGGAGCAGCTCAGCCCTCAAAGGGCCCTATTTCCCACTCCCTTCAAGCACAGGAGTCAAAGCAGAAAATGTCCTGTTACATCCAGCAGGCTTTTCTCCTCCTGACCCCATCTGAGCCACCAACCCAAGGATCACAGCTCAGAGGAGTTACTTTTACAGGAACTGAGGCAGTTCAACAGCAAGTTGCAAGAAGTCTGCACACGTGTCAGGGGAAAGCAGAAACTCCAGCCTCTGTACCCAAAACAAGCCTCAGAAAGTGTGAAGGAGCCGCTGAGAGAGGAGAGATGGACGTGAGTGGGCCTAGTAGCAGGCTGAGGAGCACATATGGCAGGCATTGAGCACTGACACAAGCAGGGTTCATCACATGCAGAGCAAACAAACATGCAGACATGATTCCAAGCACAAAACACCGGCAGCCAAACAAGTCTCTGTGAAGTCCACCTTGACCCCATCCACTGGTGTACAAGTCCCCAAGAGTCCGACGGCGGCCAACGTGCCTGGGCAGAGACCAGTATCTCCATGGGACTGGGAAGAGCATGTTGGGGAAGCAGGAGAAGGACAAGAGAGGACATAAGAAGGTGGCACTTCAGGTCCAAGAGGAGACAGGGCTGACACCAGAGAGTGGCACAGAGACTGTACTCACCTGGAGACCCCTCCCCAGTCTGAGTCCCCCTCCCGCCTCCATCTCCAGGGGCATTTCAGATTTGCTCTGAGCAAAGGCTACAACCTCGCTATTCGCACAAGGTGATCTCATGTGTGTTCTTTGTTCTGCATGGGTTTAGAAGACACATGAATTCTCCTAGGACCTGAGCTTTGCTCCTCCTCCACTGCAGGTAAACAGCTCCTAAAGGAGGCACTGGGATGGCCGGACCTGGAGGTGTCACCCTCAGCCCCTCTGTGGGGAGCAGAAAGACCAGCAGATACACCACCAGTGTCCAGCTGCCCCATTCTGGCTGCAGCACTAGAGCAGAGCACTAGATGGGCAGAATCATTATGGGCAGACAGGTGTGAACAGCACGTGTGGGCTTCTTCCCTGGGCTCGCATCCTGCCCAGGTCAGAGAGGCCCATGCAATCCTGCGAGCAGCTCGGTGCAGATCAGCTGGAAGAAGCTGAGGCAGATGTCTCCAGCACCTTCTTACCTTCCTCGGACTGCATGGAGAACTCATCCTGGACACCGTCCTGGGCCTCCAGGCAGGTCGCTGGCACCCAGCCTTGCTCCTCCAACGTGCTCACAAACCACCAGCCTGAGAAGAAAAAAGCAGGCAGCTCAGCCCAGGGCTCCCACCACCCAAAAACTCACTCCAAACTACAGGCCTTGGGGGGCTTTGCCCCTCCTTGCTGCCTACATGAGAAGCTGGGGTGACCAAAAAGCAACAGAGCCAAGAACTATCCGAGAGGGAGCACAGACAGCACCACAGGAGAATCGCAGCTGAGTAACATCTAAAGGTACAGCTCCCTCTCCATGAAGAATGGGAGAGGCTCTGAGAACCAAGCAGCTCCAGCCACCACGTTTGCTCTCCCTTTTTTCCCCTCCTTTGTGGCTCATTTTCCCTCCGTCTGGGTCAGCAAGCCCGGGCTAATTAGCAGAGATGAATCCCCTGTCTGTGCATCAATAGCTGACTCCCGCTGCGCTCTCGCCTTCTTTACATTTGTGGAAACAGCAGATTTTAAAAGCTAAGAGCAAAGGCAGGATTAAAACATGAGCTCTCCCAGCGGAAACCCAGCCAGCTCCATAGCTGCCACAAGCAATTCTGGGCCACCCTGGGTGTCCAATCAAAATAAATGCGTGCTCCTCAGTTATTAAAAGCACAAGCTATTTGTGTCTTTGGGGGGGAAATAAAGAACCTCACCAGTGAGTCATTTAGAAAGACAACTAGATTGTCAGGGAGGGAATCAGCAGCTATCCACATGGAAGGGAAAACTAGGCTGACAGGGGTAAATAAATCATTTGCCATAGCTTTTGAACTGGCTGTGCTAATAGGCTTCACTTGCTCCAGGGTTGCTTTTATTTTCCTCATTCCCCAGCGTAGCTGCGGGTGCCAACCAATACTCTGTGGACCAGCTTTCTCGAGTTCTAAAGTCTGTGTTCATGATTTATCTTTAAACCCCTATAAGCAACTCCTGTTCACTTCAGGGAATAAATTCCCCTTTTCAACAAACTCCAGAGGTTGGGCCCAGGACACGACTTGAGCCTTTTGCAGAGGTTAAGAGCAAGTTTAAGTTCTGAAGTAAGCAAATAGCTCAGCTGCCTGCCCTGCTTCACGGCCGGGTGCTTCATTGTGTTTAGAGGCAGAATTGTGAATGCACAATGGGGCCTTTCATTGGGCACTGTGAGAATGTCCCCCGGTTAATAAAACAAGCCTGCCAACTCCAGGAATGGCTTTTGTCCTCAGGATCCATTGGCCAAGTGTTTCAGCATGAAGAAACATAAAGCAGAGATTTTAAAAGATGGATGGTGCCTGGTGTTCAGCACAGGGATAGGACCTTTCCTTTAAAAACAGCCCCGAAGCCTTGTCCATGCTCTTACAGCCTGCAAACTGAAGCTGCCTCCACATCCCACCTCAGCTGACCATCCAAAGACATCCCTGTGAGGTGCCTGAAGGCTGTTTTGCTTAAGAACCTATCAGGAAAACACTGATGACACAGGATTACTATTCTTTCCCTTGCTGTCCAATGCAATAGACCTGAAGCCCTTTGCCAAGCCAGTCTGTACCTGATTCGTTCTTCTCAATGATATCCACCAACTGGCCCACGCACAAGCTGATCTCGGAGCTCTCCTGCTTCTGGTAGTCCGCCACCACGACATACTGCTCCAGCACCAAGGGGTCGACCGATGCAGAGTCAGCTCCTGCACAGGGAGGACAAGAACCGACCTGTGTGCCAGGGTCAGCATCAGCTCCCGAGAGCATGGACCACCACTCCCGAGCACCTGCTGGCCTGCAAGCAGCTCCAGGACACCCTGCGGACCCCAGCATGAGAGATGTGAGCCAGAGACTTGGGCAGAGTGAGGAGGAGAGACCAAACCAGCAGCCAGGTGAGATGGGTACAACCAGCTAAGACTTTTCACTTGCTACCCACCTTCCTGCTCGCAGACAGAGCTGTCCAGGCAACCCCACCACCGCCGCAGATGCACACAGCAGCCTGGACCCTGCTGTCGGACAGCAAGTGGACTCAGGGCAGACGTCTGTGCACTGGCATCAGCTGTCCCAATGCACAGATCAGTTCAGATCCCAACTCAAAACACACAACCTGCAGCGAGTTTTGCGGGTCCTGGCTAAAGAGCCTGGACACCCACGTGGAGGGCTGTTTGTAGGACAGGGCAGCATCCCCCTGTCACCATTATCCTTATGTATTTCAGTTACCTTCCCACAGCTTGCCAGCAAGGTTTGCACTCTCTGCTATTTGCTCCACTAACTCTACACAGCTCCTTCTGCTGAGATCAAAAATTAACATCAGAAAATACTAAAAAAGTACCCCAAAGGGGAGCAAACGGGCACGATACACACGGAGCAAAGCTTTTCTCCGCCCAAGAAAAGCCCGACACCCGGAGGAGAGAAGGATGCTGCGATCCGGGCTGCACCGAGCCCGTGCAGGCTGCGGGTGGCACTGCGAGCTAAGGCCAGGGACACCCGGGAGCACCGCCAGCCCCTGCTCGGCAGGAGACTAGCAGCGAGGCACTGCAGGGCTCGGCTGGCTTGTATTCTGCAAGCACATCTTCATTTGGGAGAGTGCTCTGGATACAGATGCACACCCTTCACTTGGTGATGCTCGCTATGGCAGCTCCGCAACAGAGGATTCCGCTCGCATCAGTCACTGCTTAAGAAACATGGCCCCAGGTTTGTCCCTATACACCCAGAAAAGCCACCCTTTTCCCATACCTGCACCAAGGCTTGTGATGTGCAGGAAGGCCACAAAGTGACCCAGGGCTTTGCATGCTAGCATAGTGCACTCTGAGTGCGCTCAATGCTAAGGCCAGCCTGTTCAGCCCCACCAAGCTCTGTGGTCAGTCAGCTCAGCCTCCTGCTAAACAAGCTCTGGCTACCCAGAGGTTACTCTGGCTACCCATAACACCATCAGCACTTGCCCCATCTGCCTCCAAAAAGCCTCCAAGAAATAAAAAGGTGCCAGAAACTCTTGCCCATGACTCCTCTCCACTCCAAGCCCTGGCTCTGGCCTCCAACCCAACAGTTCAGCTTGTAGCTTCACAGCCTGTCAGATGAGGACACTGTTACATTACCCTGTTTTCCCCAGGTGCAGTAAGAATTAATTAATACCTGCCAAGTGCTTTGGAAGTAGGACAGTGTTAATTATTATAGCACCAGTGATCAAAAGAGTCGCACACCTGATCATGGGTGTTAAACTGTATGTACAGGGGCTGTGCATGTACTCTAAGGAGAGAGCCTCAAGCTTTGGGTTGGGGCAGAAATCACATCTGACGAAGCCCTCTAGCTGCTATAGCAGAGCAGATGTACAGGACAATTACCTCCCAGTCCCTGAATGGTGTGAAATTACATAGAGAGTAGTAGTCCCTTGGGAAAGTTAGGTGAAATGCAGCAAGCAAATTCAGGCTACGTTATCAGGAACAAGTTTCTACGGCAAGTGCACCTACCCTGCAAGAGGACCCAACACGAGAGGACTCAGCCTGACAAAAGATCTTTCTCATGGGGAAACTCATTGCAGAGCATAGGCTCCCCAGCAAGAAACCTACAGTGGCACACTCATCCCAGAAGGGTATGAGCAGAGATAGACAAGATCTAGCAGGTCTTCATCAGTCCTAGGATGCTCCATTGCCTTACATAGAAGTTCTCCTGTGCATAGGGGTCACAAGCTCTCAAACTGGTTCTGAGAAAGAAAGACCACAACAAAGATTTAAATGAGCAATGTATCTTGAGGGCAGTCTTATTTAAAGGAAAGAGGCAAATTGTCCATGTTATTCTGCTATAAACAGCGCTCTGCAGAGTTCCAGGTGAGCTGGCCAAGTGCAGAGGATCTGTTACCGCTAATGAAAGCTTCCTCTGTACCAAAACCCAGAGGTGGGGCACCAGACAGAATTAAAAATAGCCCTCTAAAGTGAATGGTGGATGCTAGGACTATCTGTTCTACTAGCTCAATTAAAGGTTTGTGCTTAAAGTGATCAGAGGATCTATTCAACCCCTGAGAGAAGAATAACAGCTACAGGAAGACAGAAGTACTTTCTTTTCTGCCTCCCTCTCTATAATTACACTCATTGCTCTGAGGCTATTTGTAGTTTCAGCAGGCAATTCTGGATGCTCCAATGTACCTATTAAACCAACAACAGAAGTTGTAATCTGAGCTTGGAGGAAGATGTAGGAGTTAATTTCAGGAGCATCTTCACCTGGCATAATCATCCTCAACCACAAAACCCACACTCAAATAAACAACAAAACATCCTATATATGGACAGACTTGGGTCTCTTAAAAATAGCACTGGTGTAAACCTTACCATCTAAGATGAGAGATAGTACTAAAGCTCTGCAGCTGGGGAGCAGAGGAAGCATTAATACAGTCCAGAGCACACAAGAGAGCAAGTTTTGCAGACAGGTGTAGGCAGGAACACAGCCTTTGTATCCTGAACACCCTTCACTTGTGAGACTGACACAGACATGGCCTTAGAAGGGATGTGTATTGACTCATGAGACACAGACGTCCTTAGACTGGTCTTGCAGAACTGATGCTTTCTGTGGATGCAGGAGAGCCACTTGGGAGACACAGCCTCCAGGCAGTGCACACCCCAGCTACCAACCTAAGGACTGCTCAGGAAAGTGACCTTGCTCTCAAGACATGTCACATATGGGTCAGCCTGTAAATCTCTGCAGGTTTTGTTTGACCAGAAACTTGGCCATGCACTCAAAGTGCTGAGATGGACAAAACCAGTAGGAAATCTCACACATATGGGGTTGCTTATGATGTTTCCAGCCTTTCCAATCTATGGCCTTGCAGTATCAGTGACAAAAGCCAGGACTTTCTTATGGGGCTTGGACACTGATGCCTCCACAGGGAAACAATGAGCTCAGGCACAGGGAGCACAGGTATGTGTCTTTGAAGCTGTACACTCCAGTCCTTGCCTAACACATCTTCCAAAGATGTAATTCTTTGGATAAAGTTTCTTCCTCCTAGTCCTCTGGCCTGTGCTAATCAGACCTGGTGTGCTCAGGATCACTCTCTTCCCCCAGCCTCTCCCATGAGTTTGTGAAGATCAGCACTGCAAAAGTGACTTTCTCCCTGCTGTCACATGAAAAGGGCAGTAGATGCTGTGCTGTACCTTTTGCAAGCCTCTCATCTCTCCAGGGATTTTTCCAGAACTGGAAAATAATCACATGGAAACATCATTCACCACTGGAGTTTTAGAAAAATCTCCCTATGGCTGCTGTTGGATACAAGAGCTGTGTTTTCATTGTATCTCATTAGAATGAATACTGTGGTTTGGGGGCTTTGCAGACACATTGCATAGCACAGCAAAAGGGATGTGGCCACATAAGAAAGCATCTAAAATAAAGCTGGCAGGGGGATATTTGAGCTTTCTGCCAGCCTCCTTGGGCAGCTCCTTCCAAATACAAACTCTGCAGACAGTTTCAGGTTCCCCTGCACTAAGTCAGTGCTGCAATGAACCCATGACTGAATAGAAATGCTCAAAACAGTCTTGGGGACTGACATGATGACTACTTCTAGATGTACCTAAATCAGTGGCCAAGTCAGTCCTCAGAATCCCAGAGACTGGGAAATAATTCATCTCCCTGCAAGCTGCAGGCTGTATGGAGCCTGGGTCCATGCCTAAGGCTCACAGACATGTAGAATTACGGATACTGGTAAAAAAATACTAAGCAGAGGAAACAGATTTTATTTCCAATGCTTACTTGCATCGGGCTCTCCTCACAACAGCAAATGTCACTTGAGTCTCTTCATCACCACGGGAGGTTGAGGGCAGGCAGCACTTTAACCTGCTTTGCATCCCACTGTTTGCTTAAATCCCATTTCAAATAGAGCTTGCTGCCAGGAGCTCGGGAGGTTTTTCCATCACTCTCTTGAAGAGCAGTGCAACCCCTCTCCAGCAATGCTGGGAGAAATCAGCAATTGGGAAGTTGCTTATTGGAAAATACTTGTGCTTTGTGTTTGTGAACAGCTATTGGATGCCTTTTCCTCAGGGAGACCCATAATGAATGAGCTTTGTTTGTGCCTTGCTGCAGATTTGCTACCTCAAAGCAGGCCTGGCTTGAGAAACTGATGAACTTCCTCAAGGTAAAAGTGGGATCGGGATAACAGCAGCAGAACAACACTGTTTCTGCTACCACAAAATGCCACACAGTGAAAGCAGTCTCTGAACATGTCTGGCACAAGGCATTAGCCCTTTGTAAAGCTGCTGCATGCAAACATGTTTCTCTGATGGCTACTGCACATATGCCAGATGCTATGGACAAAACAGCGCAACTCGTAATGCCAGAGCAGGCTCTGGCTTGGACACTTCCCAAACTCTCCCTGTTTCCTCCCTCTCAACAGTGACAAGCAAACAGCATCCCAAGGAGCATTTTCTCGTTGACCTCAGCAACATCCCTATGTCACTTACAAACCCATCATGTCAACAGGATGGCAGAGTGAAGCTGCCCATAAACTTGCAGTGGGAAGGCAGGACAAAGGCAGGACACAAGCAGGGAAAAAGCTCCTGCTTCTCTAACAGCAGCATCCTTAGACTGAATTCTGCCCTCAAAGAACTGAGTTATGCAGCAGAATTTTTTTTCCTCTTCTTCTCAACCCCAAAAAGGATTTCTTTCTTCTTGCCTAATACAAGTGGTCAGGATTCAAAGTGATCTAAACACACACTGATCTCATAGGGAAATACAACACCCTTCCCTTACACACCAAATGTTCCTGCTGAGCCAGCACACAAGAGTTTGTTTTTAAGATGAGGGAGATTTTATCTTTATTTTACCTCTGTTTTATCAAAAGGGAGGAGAAGGGGAAAAAATGCAGCTTGTTCTTTTCCCCACTCACAGCAAGAAGCTTCTTTTTACCTCCAAAGCTAGATGAAGACCCACCACTTTGGTTTATAGCAGTGTTAACTGTATGGCCAAAACCCTTTTCACAACCTATTTCAGCAGAATCTCCATCCAAACCTTCCTTCTCAAAGACCTCGTGCTATTTTTTATACCTTCTGTAGCTCTGGTAGCTGAAAGATGCCCTCCCTAATCCACAGATTGAAGGCTCTTCCCCTCCTCTCTCTGGCAAGCACAGATAACTGCTGATACACCAACTAGGAGGTATTCCAGAGATGTTCCTCTCTTGAGGATCAGGGTTTGGGCATCCCAGACCGAACCATCCACCCAAAGGGTCCTAGCTAGTGCAACCATGAAGCAGAATGTACTGCTGCATCAGAGGACTTTTAACCCCACGCTGGGCACCATGCAGCTCAGACCCACCTCTGGACATGGGAAATTTTGCATCCCCATCCTCCTGGCTGCAGACCAAGCCCTTCACCCCAGACCTGTGACAGAGCCGCTGCGTGTGGAGCTGTACTGACAGCCAAGCGCCAATCCCAGCCCGCTGTACCTCCTCACCACTCCTGCCCCGTGTCCACCAGCCACCACAGAAAGCTACAGGGGACGTGGCAGCTTCTTGCCCACCCAGCCTGAGCAGATGTCCCGCTGGTGAAAGGCAAAGCAAGAGCAAGGGCTGGGCAGCGAGCGGCTGTTACTACCTCTCTGCAGGAAAGAAGCCGTTCTCTGGATAAACCCTGATGGAGGAACAAAACGATGGGAGACAAGGTATGAGGTGGGGAGGGAAATGAACTCAGGGTGGCAGCAACTGTGGCAACAACTTGGTTAATGAGTGAACAGGGCTGCCAGCGCAGCATAGAGAGCTGCGGGCATCCATCCCACCTTTGGAAGCGCCACGGGATGCACAGGGGACATGGGACCAGGACTTGGAGACTGCAGTGAACTCCCGGGTGGATGAAGGAGGCATCCCATGCTGGTTTGGCTTTGCATGGGGCCAGACCCTTGCCCTATTCCAGGAGACCATGGGTATGGGTGGAAGGAGGAGTTGATGGAACCAGCAGAAAGGATTGCTTACCAGATCTCTTCTTTCCAATGGGCTCCCTGAAAAAGAGAAGGAAGAGCGTCAGCAGACGGATGGGGCAGCTGGGTTGTTGGCCAAGTGACAAACCCACTCAGGAAGGCACAGCTGGCATGGCCTCCTCAGCCTTGGTCTGACAGCCACAACTCCCACCACGTCACTTAGTGAGGGTGGGTGGATTGGCACTATCTGGCAACAGAGTCAGGGGCTGAGGAAGCCCAAACCCCCAAAGCTGCTCCCAGCGCAGACCACAGCTCCCACAGAAGTGGACACCAGTCGGAGAACAGACAAAAAGGGAAATGTTGAAGTTCTGCGTCCTGAGCTCTCAGCGACAAGAGTGGGGAGCAGATGGGGAAGGGGCAAACATTTACACCCCAAAACAGGACAAGTCATGTAGACAAGTGTGATAGAAGGGATGAGTACCATGGCTGTGCAGCTCAAGCACCTTAAGGACACAGCAAACAGGAGATACAGGTGGCTATGAGGAGGCAATGAGGTAGCTGCAGCATGAGCCCTCTTGCTATGGCCAGCACTGGCCACATCACTGATGAGATGGTTTAGAAACCACAGGTCGTGGGTCCCTTCTCTTATTTGAATGTTGCCAAGAAACACTGTCGCTGAACAGCCTCAAACCCAGGCACAAGCACAACTCTTCAGGCATGATGGCATCTGGGGTCTTTCACAGTTAAAGAGCAAACACCAAATCAAGGAAGATAAGGGCCCCGAAAAGCCTCAGAAAATCATGGGGAACAAACCAAGACTCCCAGATGGTCTGAAACCCAAACAAGTGCACCAGCCCTGTCCACAGCCTGACCACAGCGGTCCATGCTGCTACAAAAAGGCTTTCAACACTTTCATGTAATTCACCACTGTGGCCTTGAAATGCTGCTGTAGTGGGTGTGATGGTGACTGCTCCCTGTTCACTTACAGAGGAGGCTGCTGTCCCCGCTCTTCAGACTCACATGCATGACGGATCAAGACCATCTGGCCAAAATGAAATATTCTGGTACAAGGAGAGACGCATCTATCCCTGTTACTTCCAGGAACAGTGAAAAACACAGAGCAGGCACTGGAGCTTCCACGGAAGAAAACATTCACGGGATGGTAAGGGAGCCCTCCTGAGGCTCTGAGCTGCCTGGCTGCTGCTTGGAAAGGCAGCTGGACCAGCCCAGGTAGACCCCAGAAGCCTATTCATCTGCTTATCAAGTCCACTGGCAAAACAATCTTTCCTCCCCTCCCCTTTGTTTTCAGGCAAACCAAAGAAACCTGTCCATGCTCAGCCAGAAAGCCAGCCGGAGCTGGGCTGTGCTTTGTTCTCCTTCAAGCTTATCTGCATTTTCAGATCATAATTACTGCAGACATTTTATTCCCCCAGAGCAATGGGGTGATGTAGGGACTTGGCTGCCTTCAAAGCCTGCCCACCCATCCTGGCAATGCATTCTGTTTACAGTGCCTTATCCTCCTGATCCCCCCTTCCCTTTGCACTTTAAACCTCCGGTACGCATCCACGGAGCTATCAATAAAACGAAATGAAAGGCAACAAAGATGGACTAGAAACAAATGGGACATTGTTATCTAGAAACTGGAGACTATCTGTTAAGGTCAGAGACCACAGACTGTGCAAAGACCTAAATACCAGGTCCCAGGTACAGAGAGACAGGATGAAGCTACTGAACAGAGCACCCCAAAGACATTTCTAAACAGAGACCACATTGCAGAACTAAACTAGAGTTTACCATTAAGCTGCATTAAACTTGCCCCAGCTCAGCAGTATGGCAGGGCAGGGAAGTGAAGCAAGGCCAGATGAGCACTGTGGTGGGCATGGCACCCTTGTGCTGACAGGAGGGCACTGATGGAAATAACTTGTTTTTTCCCCTTCCATCTGCTAAACCTATTACTGCAACTGATCCCCCTGTTTCCTTTCCCCGGCTGCTCTGTCTGAATGAGGGGGCAAGGAAAGAACTGCAATTTCACTTTGCTGCTGGGCTGTTCCTGGCACAAGTACAAAGAGCTGCAGGTCTGAAGACCAGAAGCCTCAGCCTACCACCTAAGAGGGGATAGGAGGCTCAGACAAGACAGGAAACAGCAATAAACCCCCATCAGCATCTCCTCCGCCCCCATTCCCAGTGGACCACAGAAGGCATGCTGCAGAGCTCACATGCACAGCTGCCTGGAAACTGGTGGCTCTAAAGAAGAGCAGAAGGAAAGGCCACTCTGCTTTCTGCTGTGAAACTCATTTAGCTCTTACTCCCACAACAGCCAGGCTGTGCAAATGAACCAGGCAGTCACAGCACAGTCACAAAGCATGATACACAGACTGTTCTTCAATGATATGTAGGTGAGCTGTTAAACTCCTTACTGCAGGATGCTGTGGACACTGACAGTGTTCATGGACTTACAGGGTCATAATTCAGGCAAGAAAAGTTAATTAAAGGCTGCTATTTATAAAATCAGGAAAACCCTAAAGGCTACAACACTGTCTAAAGAAGAGGTATTACAAGCTTGCTTGACTTTAAACTCCTTTCTAAGGCACTCAGCACTTGATGGCTGCTAGGCCAGGCAGACCTCTGTGTGCTGCAGGGAGGTGGTTCTGAGTTTGCCATGCAGAAGAACCCATCTTGCAGTGGGACTCATGGAAGGAAGGTGTCCTGACAGCTTGGGGACCTCTGCAGCATCCCTGCTGCCCCACAGCTGCTTACAGAGCTGGAGAGGGGCAGTGGAGCACCAACACAAGGAAGGCAATTCCAGCCTCCGCAAAGCCAACCAGACTGGAGCTGCCATCAGCATGCAAGATGAAATGGATATGAAGTCAGCATTCCAAGGAAATATCTCCTCCAGAAAAAATCTAGCTCATGTAAAAAGCCATCCTTCTGTATTACAATAATGCCATCAAAATAGTTATCAAGAGGTAGGTCATTTTGTAAGTATACAGCAAGCTTGGAGATGTTAGCAAAGGTTGTGGAGGCGAGAGATTGAGAAATGGGGTACAACACAGCTCTTGTTTGGGAAAAATGATGTTTAGCAAATGCTCCACCGAGCACTGAATAGAGCTCCTGTCCCTCACACTGCTGTGCCAGTGCTACTACTGTGCTTAACCACTGGACAGTTGGCCAACCTGCACCTTCAGGCTCAGAAAGCTGCCCTGTTAGCACAGAAGATCAATTACTCTGCCTATGCAAGTGGCTTGCACTGGCATAAGGAGTATTTTTGCAGAGTGGATTCAACCCCTCTGATATTTCCATCTGCTGTCATCTACGAAAGACAGCGCTCAGCAGAGAGTGAAGGAGGCTACTATTTTGGAGCTGAGACCTAGCCTGCATAAACTTTGCTAACCTGGTGAATCTGCGTGTACGCATCAGAAGAGCTGCAAAACAAACAATGCATTATACCAGCTGTAATTTGCCTGGATAGCAGGCCATGGCTCAAAAGCCACAAGCCAGTGAGCATCCTTACCCAAACTGACATCCATCAACTCAGAGATCTCTAGTTTACCAGAAAAAGCTCCTGCAATGGCTTCCTAGATGGGGCAGTCACTCAATCTTGGATCAGGGATCTGAGCCCACTCTTCTTCCATTAAACCCCCTATCGCCTGGCCCAGGACTTCATGCCATTATTATCGCCTAAAGAAACACCACATAAGGAAAACTTTTGCTCAATGACAAGGAAAGGTAACCACACAAAAAGCTACAGGGAAGCAGGAAGGGAAGAGTCTTGCTGTTGGAAGACACTGGCTAAAAGTTTGCACTTCCAATCTGTGGAAACAAGGGAAAGGAGCAGATCAGCTCTGTTTTAATGATGAAAATATGCATCTGTCTAGCATTCTTTTTTGGCACTTTGGACCAAACTGTAGCCCTAAGCAGGACCTTTCAGTCAGCCCCTGTGGCAAACAAGCTGGCACAGCCAGATCACATCAGGTCCGAGTCTCATCTTAGCCCAGTTCTCCCTTCTATGATTTACTGTGGCTGGTGCCTGCCTGGAGACCCTGTCAACCTGCATGTGGGAAGTAATCCATTACCCTGCTTGCTTGTGCCACCCCCACATAACTGCACATCACCAGGACTTGGGATTAATAGAATAAGGATGGGCTGCTGGAGTTGCTGCAGGCTCAGCCTCATTAGCAGCATACTTTCCTCATGTGGTCAGGTCTTAGCTCCTTATCATGTGCCTTCCACAGGCAGCCCCCAGCACTAACAGCGCTTTCTGACAGCAAGAACCAGTCAGGATCCTGGGTCCTACTCATTCCCCTTCTCCCTCCAGTGATGCTTCCCACGGCATGAGGAGGGATCAACTGGGTTACTCCCTCTGCACTTGGTCCTCTGCCACAGCAAACATCCATAGCAGCAGAGGTGAACTGCCCTTAAAACACCCCCAAATCCTTTCCCTTTAGCCAAGGTCTGTTAGGGAAAAATAGGAAGGCAAGATGGGGATGTGAACTCTGAGGGTACCGACACATACATAAAGGCTCCTTAACAAGCCATCAGAGAGTCCCGGTGCCAGCAATGTTGCCCACCCCAATCCTAGTCTAAGCCTTTGTGTGCTCTCTGGGCAGACAGGGAATCCACATCAGCCTTTCAGCCCGGGCTTCCCTCTGTAGGAGACCTGCTGGACTCAGACAAGACCAGCACATAATAATGAAGATATTTGAGAGAAGAGGAAATTATGCCTTTTAAAGACATCAGTAACTCCTGAAGCTGGTAGCTTTCAAACTGTGAATCCACAGCCTCCAGACAGAGTGAGGAGGGGTGCTCAAGGACATCTTTAAGAAATTAAGAGATAGTAAATTTTCTTTATAGGTGCCTGTGCCCCCAGTGGGGAAGAAAACAAAAATCAGGTTAAGCTAAAAGGTTCAAAAGTACAACTTTAAGTGTCTTATATATGATGGGATGCTCAGCTACCTAAAAAACAACAATGAAAGATGTTTTTAATGAAAAAGCCTTCTCATGGCCAGGGTGCCTCCTGTACCGAGGAGAGCAGCTCTGCAGCCTCTGTGGAGCAGCACGATGAGGGCTCTGTCCCCAGCACACCCCACTTGTACACCATGGACAACTATTAAATACCAACCTAGGAACACTGTGGAGTTAACCTGGGCTCCCGCATGTCGCAGAGCTGAAATACAGCTGGCTAGGACAGTTAGCAGCTGAAAGCCTTGACTCAGCAGTGGCTGTGTTCCCAGCCATTCACTTCCCCTGCCTTATTCCAGAAACTCTCTGCTGTGGCTAAAAAAGACTTTCAGTTGAAAAAGTGTGGATGGGAGGTAAGGCGGGGGCTGCACATAGCAACTTCGCACCTCAACAGCCAAGCATCCTGCTGCTGGTGAGACCTGCTGAGATATGCGGGGAGGAGGAATTTGATGATTTCTCTTCTTTGAAACTACTGTTTCCATAGGGCTTCCATCCAACACCAAAGAGAAAAATCCCACATCCCCTCAGATGCTAACTTTCCAGAGCATTTCTCTTCTCCTTCTGCCCCCCACCACTGCTCTGTGGAGTCACTTCTTCCCAAATTTAGCCAATGCCTCTAGATTTCAGCCCCACTTTAATCCATCACCGGGCAGCCCTCCAAGGCGGAAGCAGTTGACTTATCCCAGTCCAGAGTTTGCTGGACAGGGACCCATGCCACAAAAGCCACCGATCATCACTGCCAGTGGAAACAGCACAACTTCAATCTGCTCTCCTGTTTGAAGTGACTTGGTTTCATTGGTGCCCTGAACACAGGGAAAGGGACACTGAAAAGAGCTGCACTGCAGGAAAGCAGAAGGAGAGCCCTGGCTCAGCCCAGGAAGAGCTCCAGCACTGGGGAAAGCAGGCATCACAGGGCCCTGAAAACAGATGCGTGGGCTGTCAGCCTTCTCTTTCCATTCCTAAACACTGCCAGATCCAAGGACTAAATTCACCCTTTGCAGTTAAACCAGAGCTCCATGGACTGCAGTCAACTGCGTGCCCTGAACGTGGTTGGACATCCTGGGGTGATGCAAGTTGGACGGATCCTCTATCTGCACCCCAGACAAAAGCAAGCAGAGGGTGCCTCCAGCAGCACTCAAAGGGTGTTCCCTTCAGTGGCACCAGCTGCAATTCCCATGGGTGTGCTGCAACAAGAGGTGTCAGACAGGAAAGCTGAGGTGAGGGATGGGCAGTAGGAAGGCTCCCAGCCACCGTGCCATGGCAGCGGCTGCTTGGCTTGGCACCAAGCATGCTGACCAGTCCTTTTTCTCTCCCTCATTCCCGCCTTTCAGCCATCCAGCATAAACCGCTGCCTTTTCTTTTTCACTCCGCTCGTGGCCTGGCTGCCTTTCAAATTCCCGGAGAAAAGTATTTATCTGCTGGATGAATGATGACATCTGGCCAAACCCCAGACACGCCATCGCATCGGATCCAGCCCAGCCGTCTATCACAGCTCTCATCTCATTATTGGTAAGGTGGCGGCGAGCCAGCACTCAGAGCTCGGGAAAGGGCTCCCACCAATCTCTCCAGAGGAGAGAGTCAAGGACTTTTATTAATTAGCATTTTGAATTGTAGCTAATAAATACCCCTCTGGCATTCAGGCTGGGATAGGAAACACAACAGAGATGTCCTTGAGATGCTATAGCATTTTCCTGCTGGAGGCAAATGGACAGGAGTCACCCGCTAAGTCATTCTATGCACTGTGAGCTTGCCTCTCCTCCCTGTAGAGGAGCAAGAAACAGGGGGGAATATGAACACCACTGGATCCAGTGGTGCATCACTCGGAGCTGCTCAAAGAACAATGTGGAATGTACCTGAAGATGGACCCCACAACAAAGCACATCCTTGGAATTGGAGTCTGGGCTGGTACCTCTGCCTCCCTTGTCTGTCAGACCCAAACCAGGCAGACAACAAGGGACATGGCACCTATCACTGCTTGGTCAGACAGCCAGGAGCTACACTTTCAAACACAGCAGAGCCCAGAGCTGCACCACTCTGGGCCCGACACTTTGCATGCAAAGGTCTCCACATCTGAATCTGCTCCGTGTTCTGGCCACAGCCCCCTCTCCATCTGATTTCTGGCTCAGTCTACAAGACAAAATAAAGGTGAGGGAAGTGCGTGCCAGACTGGAGCTGCCCTTTAACCCACCAGGTATGCGGGTGCCTCAGCTACCAACAGGTCCAATAGCTGACTCCTTCTGCAAAGCAGCTCACTCTCCTATCGCACAGGGCTCAAAGACTCATGCACAGACAGCACCCCCCCCCAAAAAAAAAAGCCCCAGGGGCTGTTAACACCATGATAAACCCCCACCCAATGTCCTTGCAAGCTCATCTTTAACCTGTGTCTCTTGCTTGTCCCAGAGCTGCCGCCTTTGCTAAGGGGTGACCGACAGGGTGGCAGGTTAAGTGGTGAGCAATAGCTGGGTAGGACAGATGACAGCTCTAGCAGACAGCAAGCAATCAGTTAATGGGCTCCAGGGCCCTCAGACCAATCTCATCAAGTGACCAGGAGCTGCAGCAGGAATGATGACAGGCCAAGCAAATAGAAACAGGAGCCAAAGGGAGAAAACAGGGATGGGGGGAGGGGGAATTAAGAGAGGGAATGGAAAATAAATGAAAACCCAGGGAGATGTAGTCCACACAATCATAATACTTAGCTGGAGAAAGGCTCAGTGCTGCTGCTCAGAGGAGGAAAACAAAATCCCTTTATCTACCTCCACACCCTTCCAATACAGAATGATGTCAAATCAATTTACAGTCTTTCCTCTCACAATTAATCAAGCCTCCTCCATTGCTCAACCTTTGGTAGAGCTGCACATCATGTCACATGCAGCAAAAAAAGACAGAGCACGTAGCAGGAGATGGAGGCGGCTGATCGGATTTATGCTGCTTGTGATTAGTAAGAGACGGATGGCTCTTGGCCAAAGTAGCTCATAGTCACAAGACTTATAACCACACAGAGTTGCGTAAGGCACGCGAGATTCCTTGCAAATGTTCCTTGCTTTGCATGGAAAGACTCCGGAGTGTTGTTATGGATGGGGCTCATGGACATGGTTAAGGGAAAGGGCCTTTCAGATGAGGTGGAGGTCATTAGTAGCCATGTGAAATGAGGCTTTTCAGACTGACCATGTTTCTGAAACAGGCATTACAAATAGAAAGTGGCACAGGAGGAGACCAACTCTTCACAGAGTCCCAGATAATTGTTTCCACTTCCCTACTGCAGAAGGCTATGTCAGGAGTTGGCTGAATAGATTGAGGCGTCCACCTTGAGTTGCACGGCCCCATTCCCTCTCCAAGAAAGTCCCCAAATCCCAGATCTGTGACTCATGGAGGGAACCACTGATGGACAACAGAGTCTTCTGGATACCAGCAAGTTTAAGGCAGTCTGTGTTCCTTCACCACAGTGGCAGTGGCCGCCACCCAAACAACTTACTCTTTGGGGGGCGTCAAGTCATCGGGTCTTGTCTCAAAGAACTGGAGAACTTCCTCGCACTGGGAGATGTAGGGAGGCAGCTGGATCAGAGCCTGTGGACGAAACAGATACTCTGGTGATGGGAAGCATTAGGACTGTGCAAAGAGCCAAGTGAGGACAGGCCTTCAGAGCGCAGGGGACTGGGTCATGGCACCAAGCTCAGCACCCAAGTGGTTCCCAGCATGCAGAAGTGTGGAGCCAGGCTGGGGAGAGCTACAGCAAACACACACTGGAGTGGAACAAGACCCAGACAGCTCTAATAACACCCACCACACCACCCCTGCTGCAACTGAAGACTAAAGGAGAATAAGCAGAGATTGCCCAGGCCCTGCTTAGCCCGCTCCATCCTTTTGGAGGCATGTGTGCTCACAAGTTAAGAGCCAAGAGGACATCCATCCCAGCATCCAGCCTCCCAGACATCACAGGGTTCAGTTTCCTAGCCGTGCTGTGTGCATGGAGCCATCAACCTCGGGAAAGGCTGGGCAGTTTACACGTGGCAAACTGTTAGTGGCATCAGCCCTGACCAGCACATCCCAGAAATGTTCCACTGGGTGGTGGCAGCTCAGGAAGAGGCAGGGAGAGAAGCAACAGGAGACCAAAGTGCAGATACCAGCTTGTCATGGCAAGGGCTGGAAGATTGCTAAGCATGCTGTTGAATGGCAGGAGCTATAAGCTGCCTTTGCTTTTCTCCTTTCCTGTCTAGGAAACCCATTGCAAAAGGACAGGCTTCAATGGTGGGACTTGCACGGTGAGAGTGTGTGTGTCTGTGGGAGCTGGGGGCAGAGTCTGGGACAGCAGTATTTGCCTTGGGCCAGAGCTCGTAGATCCTCTCCAATGCAGGCTGCAGCAAGAGCTGGGCAGAGAAAGCAGGATGGGCAGCTGCCTGATAGAGCACTGCCCTGAGCTCTGCTCATGGGAGAGAGCAGAATCACAGATTATGGTGGCTGCAAAAAGTAAAAAAACCTCCATGTAACTGAAAAAGGGATGATCTGAGATCTGGGAGCAGCGCTGCAGCCTGGCCTGGAGAGATGTTTAACCAATTTTCTGCATAATTCCCTCTCCCGTCCATTTGCTGTCACAGCAGTCTTGTGACAGGGGTGTGGGCAAACTGAACCACCACTCATTTCTGTATCAGAGACAAAGCCACATCTGCAAAGCCCTGGGGTTACCACACAGATCAGATGTGGCTCCATGTTGACCTAATTGCAGGCCCCCAAAAGCCCTTCCAGCCATTCAGCACACAGTTATATCCACTGCCAGCACAGCAGACAGTCAGACCACTAATCACAGGCCAGCTGTGATCAAGATCATGTAAAAGGCAGGAGAGAGAAAACTATTCACTCCACGGCTTTTAGGGCCAGGGAAGGACTATTCGAAGACCAAGTTTTGCATGGATGCCATTCCCATGTGGGTACCATTCCCCAGTTCCGGGCATCCCATGATCTACACAAATAGCATGACATCTGTCCCAGCTCTGGCTCTGCCACCCAAGATGTGAATTGGGAGGGCCTTCAGACTGCAACTTTAGGCCATGGTGCTGGAGTCACAGCAAGTCACCTTACCCACCCTGCTGCTCACAAGCCTGAGGAGAAAGGTCATTTACCAAAGACAGACAAGCCTCATTGCACTGAAATCCATTGTCTATGGAGTGAGAAGGATTATTCTCTAGTAGCACTTCTTTTAGTGGTCCACCCAGTTGTGTTGGGATAGAGCATCACAGCATCACAACTCTTTCATCAACCCTCCAACTAACATGTGCTCAAAATCTTTTAGACAGGAGGAAGACTGTTTTCACACTAGGGGAAAGACCAGCAGAAAGAGCACAAAGAGAATAAACTGGAGAAATGGGAAGAACTTTCAGACCTCCACTCCACCTTATTATTCCTCTAGTCGTTTGAAGTCTCATTTGGCGCTGGTTGCTCTTACCAATTGGTCTGATTCTTCTACTGCTCTTCTTGCACCTTTCCTTACATTGCCACATTTTTCAGTAGAGTGGGACCTGGAACAGAGCCCTTCAGCAGCAAGAGCACTGCCTTGTGAAAGCAGTGGGTCCCTGCCTTGCTCCTCTCACCTACTTGTACCCCAAATCTTACCCACCTTATTTCCAGGTCTCTCCAGAGAAAAAGACACACTGCTTCTCTCACAGATGGCAAGAAAGCAAAAACTTTCTTACACAGTTCTCTGTGGGAACTTGTTCACAGCATATTCACCCAACCCCTCTGTAGGGCCAAGTTGCAGGAGGTATTTTGTATTTCTGTTCTACACCACCACCCTCCAAACATCGACTTCCAATGATAACACAGCAGTAAGAGCGTGCCCAGGACTCTGTGGCTGCCATCTGCAGCCCAATGTGCCCTCCAGGGACATCTCTCTGCTCCTGCTGACTCCTTGCTCATTCCACATCTCTGCAGCCATCAGTCCCACACCCACCTTCAGCTCAGCAGCTTTATGGTTAAGTAGCAGCAACTGGAAGGCCAGGCACTGTGTGCACATCATTACTTGATAATGCATTAACAGGAGGAGAGAGAGGCTCCCTAAGTGGGTCATATAACATCAGCCATTACATTCAGTTGTTAAGTCAAATGGATTCATTATATTTTATGCCATTAATAGCATCATTCCGAAAGAGACAGCTGCAGTATCTTACCACTTAGGGACTTCTTCCCAAAATTAAATTTACAGTTGTGTGCATCTGTATGTAGCCGGCACATTTCAGTGAATCAGAAGACAAGGGGCTGATCATGCCTGGCTGGAGCCAAGTGGTTACTTGCACCATCAGCTTCCCCTATGCTGTATGGAGCACACAGATCCAAGCACATCTTGTATTACATCTCCATCACTCTGCTCTCATTTGCTATCCTGGCCCGCAGTGGTTTTCACCTGCAGCCTGACTGCAGCGCTGTCAAGATGCTTTTACTAATTCACCTTTATTCTTGTACTTGTTATTCCAGCCATGACATCCCTTCCATTGGTTTGGCTGATTCCCAAAACCCACAGTCTCTCCCACCACACAAAGCCCACACTGCCCATCCTCCTAGCACTGGCACACCATTATATATTATC
This sequence comes from Psittacus erithacus, assembly GCA_009867235.2. NCBI lineage: Eukaryota > Metazoa > Chordata > Aves > Psittaciformes > Psittacidae > Psittacus > Psittacus erithacus. The sequence continues at coordinate 106,967 of WYDI02028037.1, forward strand.
AGTCAACCAGGATCGAGCCTGATCAAGGTGGCTTCATCACTGGTTGATGCTACAAACCTCCCCTTACCTTGCAGTACTCATCAATGGGTATCAGGCGCTTAACCGCAACATCACGGATGTGACTCCGGCGGAAGAGGATCTTCCCTTAAACAGGAGAGATGGAGAGAGAAGAGCAGGTCAGCACAACATCCAGGAACACTCTCTTGAATCACTCTGTCAGGACCTATTCCCTGTGCATCTTGCCAAAAGCACAGTACCTGAAAAAAACCCCAACGTTCCCTCCCACAGATTGAATACCTTACCACAATAAAGCACATTTAAAGCAGCAAGCATGCTCAAGGAGAGAAGAGGAAACAATAGCCAGCAAACTGCATCCCTATCTTCTCTCACTGATGTAGCAATGATGGAGGAGCAGTCTGCTGGTATGCAAGCCCTGCGTATATAAGTCCAGTGGCAAATGCCAGTGCTTGCCAGAGAAATGGACATCCCTGTGACTGCTGGTGAGACGCTTGTTGCAGGGCATCTGGGTCCAGTGGGGGCAAAAGCCAAGCCAGAGGGTTTCTCTCTGTGAAACTCCTACATCGAGCTTGTCCTTAAAGCCAGTGTTGGGACTGCAGCTCTGAGTCAGACCTATAGGAGTTTCCTTCCTGTCTGGGATTTATTTGTGTTATCCATTAATGGGATCCTCTTGTCCACTCTATTTCCTCCCCTCTGGCTTGTGGTACAGGCCTCTTTCCTTTGAAGTCTAATGAGTCCTAAATGCTTCAAGCTGCTTTCACAGAGAACAGCTTCTCTGGCATTTAATGAGACAAAAGCCATTAGCAGACAGTGAAACAGATATATGGTGATCAAAAGGACTGGTATCTGGTAGGATTTCAGACCCAGCTTCCCAAAGCATCAGGAACTGGCGCTGCTTTTGCAATACAATCACCTGGAAAATTGTGGGTTTGCGGGTGGATTGGGTGGTAATGAGATTCCCACACTTCCTCCTGAGATCTTCTATACTACGGGAAAGTCTCATCTCTTTTTGTCTCTACTTGGGTTTCCAATTCCACCACCAAACCCAGGGAGATCAACTGATGCAGTCGTCCATGCAATCCCTTCACCTATCACTGAGGTCACCATGGGGCAACCCAGAAGCCAAACTCCCCTCACAACCAAATACCAACATACGCTCTTTGTAAGCAACATGAGAACAAGGAAAAGCACTCTGGAGAGTCACATAGCCCTTGGATGCACCATGGCTAGTTTCAGCCCTACAGCAAGCCAGTGCAGGAGCCATAGCATTGCTGGAACCAGAGGCCGGATAGTACCAAGCTACCCAAGAACAGGATGTGGTAAAATGACTGCACACTTATCACAACTTTAAAGCCAGGGCTGGGTCACCCCCCTGCTCCTCCCTCGCTTGTCCAGGATCTGAAACACGCATGACTTGTGCATCCTGCCAATGCATTTTTTGAGCAGAGATGAACCAAGCCAACCCAACTTCAGCTTGCAACAAGCATGAATCAGAACTTTATGGAGGAGCCAAATCTCCTGCTAGCCTCAGTTAATGCACAATGCGTTCTAAACTGGACTGTCCAAGGGAACACACAGCGATCATACTCAGTACTAGCTCTGTGCTTGCCCTCCGGTGAAAAGCCAGACCAGCTCAGACCAGAAGGACTGCTTCTCATTTATGTCCTGTTGACAGCGAGGGCCCGAGACATTCATGGTGGGAAACGCTCTGCTCTGAAATGCATTCCTTCTTGCAGCCTGCCAGAGCCAAGTCTGGCAGTCTTTATGATACAGTGAAAAGAAAATACCCCTCTATCCAATCTGTCTTTTAGATTTTGAGGACAAGTGGCCTGGGAACACAAAAGCTGTCTGGAAAGCCTGGGAGCAACAAGCAGGTCGGAGCGCCTTTCTCTGCTGATACCCAATTATTTCCTATCAGACAAGCAAATGATCAACAGTTTTCCCTTCTCATCAGCAATCGTGGTGTATTTGCTGCCTATGTTTCTATTTGAATGATGATGTTTAAAAAGATGAATGGATCACAATAGTTTTGTTGGCAATTGTTTAAGGAATAGCTGTTTTGCTTTTATGTCTGCCAAAATCAAAATGCTAATGGGTGGGTACATTATAAATGTCTGAAATAATAAGCTCTGGGTGTGGGAATGTTTAAATGTTTAACAAACAGATGCTAGTGAATAGCAATAAAAAGAATATACTTTTGGCGAATAAATATATCACAACTGAAGTGATCTTACATTAGCCCAGGCACAGAACATATGAACCAGCAGGAAATCGAGCTCTTCTCTTGATTTGCTGTAGAACTCGTATTTTTCAACAAGGAAGCTTATTTTCTAACAAAAAGCTGTTCTTTAATCAAAATGCCTAATTAACATAATTGCAGACCCTTCAGTGCTGCCAAATACACTATATAAATCCTTGACTGGAAAGGCAAGAGAGTGCAGGAAAATACTTCCCTCCTGGAAGTGAAAGATGAGCAACTTGCTGGGTCAATGAGATGCAGTATTTTCCTGGGCACGTTTTCCTTAGGCCATATCTACAAATATGTGCTGTCCACTAGAGCTTTTCACATGGCCAAAGACCATATAATACAAGAGAAATGCATGACATCATTATTCATCCCATATCTGCGCCCCTCATTGCTGCAGCTTCAGGGAACACAGCGAAGCCAATAGTGCTCATCACCCACACCTCATTCTAAGTGCTCTCTACTTTACACTTTTGCTGCCTCCAGGAGCTTGTAAGAACTCTGAGCTCAATACTGGGTTACTGCCTTGCTCATTGTTCAGGAGGATGGTCTTCCTCCTGCCCACAGCACATACTCCGTCAAGACTGGACTAGGTTGAGGTCTAGTATTCTATGGTTTATGCCAAAGGGGAGGAGAAAGTTCAGGATTACCTCCTCCAGCAGAAAAGGGAGAAAAGACTCTGGGATCTCATTTTCCAAGGTAAGGTTTCCCAGTCAGCTGAACTGTTCGCGCAGTAAACCTGCAGCACGAGAAATGCAGAGTGACAGCAAATGGGGAGCAACCTCAGTTGCCTTTGTAGCGTCAAGCAAGAGGAAGGACAGCCTTGGTGCAGTTTGGATCCTTGACTGCTGGACACCTTGGCAAGATTTGATCCATTATGAGAAAAATAACTACCAGCTCTGCTTTTTCTTTAAGAACATTCTCAGACAAGACTTACTTTACTCCTAACAGCCTCATAGCAGCGCTCCTACCCTCAGCTTCAACATTAGCATGAGGAATACTGAGAGAAAGACGTGAAGGAAGGCAGTTCTGGACATCTGGCTGATTAGTGGGGTTTTCCATCAGCAGGTAGGGCCAGTGCTAGCAGCAGGCTCCAGTTCACCAGCTTCACACTCTTGCTACAGCTCAAGCATTCATAAATGATTAGATTTTGTTATCTACATACCTAATGTTACCCATGGGCAATCACAGCACTTAAGTCCCCCTCCAGGCTAGCACAAGAAAGTCACAAGGAAGTGCAGTAAAATACACTGTCCTTTGTACACACAAGCAAAGCTACAGAGGCTGAACATTTATCACCTGGGAATGTGTCAAGTAAGTTGATTTTGGAAAAAGAAGACAGAGATAAGGCGCTACTACAGAACGGCTGTCCTGGCACATCTCCCTGGGCGAGAAGCACCCAGACACCAGGACATGCTGTTTGCTTTTTCTGGATCTTGAAAACCTATTGATACTTACAGGGAAAAAGTGGTGCCACTGTGGAGGAGAATGGCTCTGAAGAGCCGTTATACATACTTATATATTTATATTTATTATTATTATGTATTAATATTATATTATTACTATAGCTGTAGATGCACTGAAGCATTGCATGTGCTTAGCTTGCTATACATTTGTTATCCCCTTTCCCAGCAGCAATTAGGTGTTTTACATGCATCTGCACTTTAGTGATAACCCTGCAGTATTATTACTCTCCATCAGCATTTTGACTGGAGAAATCTGACCAATACAACCCATCCTTCAAACACAGAGGGAATAAAGCCAAGAGGGAAAGAGCTGAAATATATGCAATTCCTTAAAAGTCAAAGCAAATGAAGATAGCTGTATCACAGTGCTGTCGAGAGGACTGCAGCCATCCCCAGTCCCTGTGAACAACCTAGGAAAGGGGCAGAGCAGGAGCAGCAGCTCATAGCAGAGGATTCACTAAGGGCAAGCAATGCCAATCCTCACTCTGCTGCTCTTTCCCAGGCCCCCCAGCCCCTACACTGAGCTGATGCCACAGCCAAAGCCTGCCGTGCTCTTCAGAGACTCCTTCCAAGCAATTGAGGCTCTTGCCTACCCAAAGAAAAGACAAATTCAGGACTAACAAAGCAGCAGAAGCCACCTCTCTGGCTCCCCTTGCTAACTTGAGCATTTGTTTACTTGTTTTATCTCCTTGTTGACCCTGGTTTGTTTTTACAGCCAAGCAAATACCAGTACAGGCACTTCAGCACTGGGGGCACCAGCTGGTTCTCAGAGGGAGAGGAACTGGGGAGGGGGGTAAATCTAGCAAAAAGATCTCAACCTACCACAATGCCAATGTCTGACCACGTCTGAAGGACTTCTGAGTCAGCAGCAAGCATCCTGCCTCCCCATCCCAGCACAGGGAGAAAGACCTAACAAGCAGCCTAGAAAGAAAGCACTCATGCCTGCTTTTCCCTTCCTCAGTCTGACCCCTTCCCTCCCTTTTGACCTGCCTGGCATCATCTGCTCAGCTCTGGCACTCAAGTTGTCCCAGTGCTTCTGCTTCCTCTCCTTCCTTACCCTGAGCTCTGGGTTGATAGCAGGGAGCTGTCAGTGTTATTCACCCTCCTGGGAGGGAAACCTGGAAAACCACAGAGGAGCACCTTGATGCTGTTTCAAGCCTCCATCAGCCAGTGCATAGGGCTCACAACCTCCTGGGATGCAAAGCTCCTCCGTTACAGAGCTCTATCTCCCAGCAACTCAACTCCACTCCTCCTTTCTCTCCTTTATCCATAAGCACACTCCTCTCCCTCCACCACTGCTACTTATTTCCATCCACCGTGGCCAGAGGCCCACCACATATCAGAGTTCATCCAACATGATGAATAAGCAGCAAATCCACCCAGCATGTCCCTGTGAACCTCAGGCCAGCCAGCAGTGTGCCACAATAGCTGTTGTTCCAACTGTCCCATGCTGCTGCACCCTAAGGGAGAGTTTTTCTCTAAACGCTGCCATGCCATGGCATGGTTTCCTTCAAATCCCTCCTTAAAACCTTCCTTCGTCACAATTCCTACACTCTTTTCCCCTGCAAAACCCCACTGTGACTCTCCTTTCACTGACACAGTCCATCCAGGACACGGAGACAATCTGCTGGCTTTTACTCTGCACATCACTGGGCTCAGAGCTTCAAGAGCGAATAACATTGGTGTTATTTCCTATCCAGCTGGGCAGGAGGGGATGGAGGATGTCACTCATGTCCCTGGGGAGCACAAGCTCCATCCCTCATGGAGCAGGGCCAGCATCAGCTAGAGAAGGTCCACTGAAGATAGTCTCTCTGCCCATGAAAACTGCTCTGGTGCCAGGAAGCCTTTGCTCTTCCAGGACTGGAAGAACCCCTTTGTGGCTAATCAAGGCTGCTTTGCTTTGTCTGACTAACCAAGAGCAAGGGGTGCTGCAGCAGCTCCAGGGGAAGAGGGGCTGCAAAGAGCTGCAGTGTGGCCTCCACTGAGAAGTGTCAGGAGAGAGCTTGGGGAAAGGGCTGATAAGGAAATTGGGTCTCCAGCAGTGTGAGATAGAGCAGGCAGTACACAAGAGGGGTTAATCCCTCCAAACGGGCTTAGTCTCTCCAAACAAGCATATCGGGAAACAGGGCTCTGCAAATCACTCCCTCCTACAGGAATGCTCCAGACAGAGCTGAAGTTATACGGGGGAGCAATGAGCTGAAAAAAACACCAAAGCAATGGGATTTCAACCAGCAAAATAGTTCAGGCTCCTCTTAAGCCAAAGGCTGTTACTGGATCTGCAGCAGTCTGGAGGGGCAGAGAACCTGAAACACATCACGCTGCCGATCACAGCCATGAACCAAGCCAGATATTTCGAGAGTGGAAAACCAGCTGTGCCTCTTGCTTTACCCTGACGGACTCCCCACGCCCCACGGCCTCGGAAAGAATTCACTTCTCTGCACCTTTCAAATCACATCCAGATTTTCCCTGGCACGGGTTCCAAACTCACTTCAAAATAAGGCAGCCCCAAACGTACATATAATTAATCCCAGCCCGTGGAGCAGCCAGCTACATGGGCTATTCCTAGGATGGGGAAGCAGGCATGGGAGATGGTGTTTCCAGGAGCCCTGCATTTAGCATCTGTTTGGCAACGTCCTATGCTGTGAGCGTATCCTGGCAAAAAGGAGGGAAACAAGAAGAGTGCCTCTGGGGCTGTCCTGGATATAGCATAATCATGGAATCCCAGACACCTGTGAAATGGAGCTGAACTAAACAGTGCCCCTATCAAGACAGCCCTTAGGCTCTCATGGTCTCATACGAGCACAATGTTCTCGAGGCCATTGTTTCTATGTAATGGGGAAAAAAGTAAGGTAGTTTTCTTAAAGACAGCTCAAGGGTCAGAATAAGAGCAATTGCTCCAGTACAGTAATCTGCCTGGGGCAATACTGTTTGCACACTAGCAGGGTTAGCTGAAACCTTGCAGAAAAGGCAACCATACTGCAAGTGAGCCTGGGACCATCCACCCAACAGTGCTACAGCAGAGATGCTCATCTTGCTAGAGCAGAAAATAGTAATTAGGACCCTTGCCCCATCTTCAGCTCAGATGAAGACACAATGGGACTGGGGAAAGTCAGGTACTATAGCTTGAAAATGGATGAGTTGTTCTCTACCTCCTCCACGGGGCCTTTGTGGGGAGCTATGAACATCCTCGCAGTTGTTCTGGGAGAAAAGCCCCGAAGTCTGTGGGTAGCACTGATGCCCATGCTGAGCAGGTTAGCAGGCTGGGAAGGGAGGAGAAAGGAGGCATAATTCTGCTTTTTAAAATGATCTCACCAAACCCCATTTCTCCTCCTCCCTTCTTGGGAGTTCGCTATTATCTGTAGCTAAAGCTTCCTAAAAAGCAATTTTACAGCCAAAGTTAGCTCAGCCTCAGGCAACCCCTCCTTGCTGGGACTCACATTTCCACTGAAGCAGACTGGCCAGGATCTGCTCCAGGCCACTCAGGCTGTACGATGTTTGGAAGGCTCCACTCTCCTTATAAAAGCTGTTTCCTGAAAGATCTGGCACAGCCCTTACACAGCAGGCCCAACTGAGCTCATTTGTTTTCTTAGTTCATTCTTTCCTGGGGTCTCCATACCATCATCTCCCAGCCAAAAAGTATGTAACCCTTAGTGTGGACTCCTGCAGGCGAGGACAGAGCTGCCCAGCACGACATCCCCAGGGCCAGGCAGTGGCAGGTCTCTCTTCTCTCTTGCCAGCTGTTTCTGTCTCCTCTCCAGGGACTACAGTGGGTGCCATGGATGGGCTGGGTGCCATCAGAACTGTTCCAAGGGGCCATCCACAGCACCACATGAAGCTGAGCAGGCCATGCCTGCCAGCTCAAAGCCAGCAGAAGTAGCCAAGAGTCCACTTTAAATTCCCCTATATGGTGGCAGAGTCGGTTCAGGCATGGTGCAGGAGCAGTGCAATGCCCTGCCAGGCAAAACCTGATCCCATCAAGATGCGCCATGGGATAAGCAGGGTGCCAGTGCTGGGGAAGGGACAACCCCTGGCCCCAAACCTTAAGTGCTCCACTATGGAGGACCCAGCTTTATGACTCCACCTCAAACAGCCGAGCAGGCTGACAGACTTCCACATATAAGAGCCTCTTCTGATACCATCAGAGACCAACTTTAAAGGACCCAAAGTCTCTAGAAATTTCCAAGAAGTCAAATCCTCAAAGTAAACATTAACAAAACAAAGCAACATGAAGCAAACAGAGTTCTGTGGGCTGGATGTTGTAACTATGGAGTAACATGGAACTCTTCCCATTCCAGGAAACCAGCCTGACAGACAAACCCAGTGGCACCTTCTCAGGTTGTGGTGGTGACCCTGCGTTTAGAACACTTAAGGGGCTTCTCAAAAAGCCAATGCTGCAGAAGGCACAGGGTCACAGGAGACATTTTTGAGAATCACAGCGGCCACAATGTCTTAGGTTACTCTACAACGGGCTTCCCAGAAAGCAGCGTACTTTCAGTAAGCCACTGGAGCCAAATCCCCACTGCTAATGAAATTCAGATGCTCAAAATGGGATTGGGAGCAAACTGCAGTATTCACAGAAGTTGAGCATAATCAAACCTAGCAAGTCTAAGCATTCCAGAGGACACACAAATGCACAAGCTCCTCCATAGGATGGTCACCCTAAGTCCCCAAAACTGCTTTCTTACACAAGAACCAGGCTCTATTTTCCAGCAACTTCAACTCCTTTTTTTCCTCCAGTGGAAATCCCAGTGACATGCCTCTTAGCAAAGGAAACTATTTCAACACCAAGAAGAAGAAACAAATATTTTTGTTTTGTTTTGCTGTGAGAAGTGCTCCGACCAGGCTTCGCAAGCCCGATGGTCACTGCCTTCCAGAAACAGCAGCATTTTGGTGGGAATTTTCTGCAAGTGCAGCATGGCCAAACTGTGCATCCAGTTTTTCCAAGGTATGCCCTTTGCCAATTTGGCTTCCATTTTTCCTCCCCACTCCTTGCTGGCGGGAGTGCTTGCACAGCAAGGGCTTTTCTGCGGTATTCAAGTCAGGTGTGCTTTGCTTTTGGTATTGTTACAGTGCAAGGACAAGCCCGACTCAGAAACAGGGAACCCAAACAATAGTCTCTTGCTCAGAAAGGGACATACATGGTTTTCTTCATGCCAGTCAGAGAAAAGTAAAGCCCTTTAAATGCCTTTCTGTTTCTAGAGAAGCCAGGAGGCAGAGCACAGCACAAAGGGCTGCACTAAACGGACCTGACAGTCACTGGAAGTGATTATGGTATCATGGCATTCCTAAATATGCCCATTAGCTACTTGGGGCTGGAGTAAAGACAACTCTGTGGTCAAAGCCATTAGCTATGGGCACATGAAAGATTCCCAGGGCCCCCTCAGGCTGGGTTTTTTTGCCAGGCATGTTAGGGTTCTTTTTTCCCCATAGCAACAGCACCAAAGGGCAGCCACAAGCAATCGCCCACATCAGAAAGTCTGCAACAGACCATGGCATCTGTTCCTCAAGCACACAAACACTCAGCTGCACGCTGGGCTGGGAAGGCACACGTCATGCCACAGAAATCCTGTCTTTGAGCAATCAGCCCTGAACATTACGGGAGGAAGCCAAGGCTGTCAATCAGCTTGATTTAACATGTGGAATTCAATTGTTATTTCCTTCTCTCTGGATGGCCCTTTGAGTTGCACGGGACAGGAAAAACAGTGTATGAGCACTTCCTTGGGGAGCCCCACACCATCCTCAGCCCTGTGCTGTGCTGGCCAGGCTCCTTCTGAAAACAAGCATGCTGCTGCTGGGTTGTTCCTGGCTAGCTGTGCTAGCAGGGTTGCTTAGCTGTAGTCCTCCACTAATGACTTCTGGAAGGAGAGAGAACAAGTGAGGGGTTTAACACTTGCTGGGCACATTGCTAACAAATATAGATGCATTAATGGATATGGCCAAGAACTTGCTCAGATGGTTCAGTAGATAAGAGCTAAAGCACATGTATGCTCACACACAGACTGGGAAAAAGCTCCTGCCATGACAAAACTAGCATAGTTTTTGCTGGAACCCACTCTCCTACCTGGCAGAAAGGGGATGATCCTTTGCTTGGGGTCTTTCTGCCCTCCTTCCATCGGAAACTTGTCCAGCATTTGCATCTAGAACAGGAAATGCAAGAGAGGTGATTAAAGTCAGTGAATAACTTAGGCAACACAAGGCCACTCTAAGGCTGGTTCTCCTAACCAGCAGTGTGCTGAGACATCATGCACAGCACCATTAGCCAAAGTACAGCAACTCGCAGCATCGAGGTAAACGCATCCAAAGCAGTGCCAGAAGCACAAGGCCTTAGCGACATCTCCACTATTTCTCACCATTGATGTTATTCATCACTATAATTTTCCTTGGCATGGGTGATTTATGTAACATGCACTTCTGAAACTATGAAGTTTCATCCTGATGGACCTCGGTCACTAGATATCAGAAGTTCCTCAAAAAAGGCACATTTTAAGCTTATTAGCTCAAGCATAGCCCAGCATTGACACAGTTCCTGGACTACAACTGACTGCATCAATTCATGTTTGCCTGCAAAAGGCCATAAAGTTAGACATCAGGTTTGGGGAACACTTTGTGCTGCACAGGCTGTGAGGGATGAATGCTTTATGGAATCTTCAGCATTAAACAAATGATTTCCTGACTGATGCAACTGCACTTAGTACATTTAGTCAGCAATGAGGAGATAACACCTCCTGCTCTCGCTGGATGCCTGCACTGGTGCTTCAACAAGTGCACACAACTTCCTTGCAGCTGCTATGGTGCTTTATCAATGTCCTGTTAGGATCAATGTCCTCAGCATTTGCTTTACTTGGTCTTGCTGGAAAACACCATCTGGATTGGACTTAGCACTTTACACAAGAGCAGAAGAGGAGAAAGAGCATGACCATCTATCCAACCACTCAGATACTCTCTCCTTTGGAAGGAAGGAAAGGGAGATGCAAACTCTCCCTTGTTTTCTCTGGGGTATGGATCTGAGCTCAGTCTCCCATCACTCGAAGAGCTCACTAGTTCCAAGGGGATTTGAAAAGGGTCTTGACCTCTCCTATTCAAGCTATTGCACTCTGCATAAACAATTAAGTGCTTATGGGAGCACTGCAAACAACCTGCCCCGGGAGCGCCCTGAGCACCTACAAAGTACAAACAACCACTCTTCTCTGACCCAATGAATATTTAAAGTATTTCATGCAGGGAGGAAACCACGCAACTGGCGAGCCAAAGCCATTGATCCTAGGAGAGGCAACTGCAGGCAGCCCTCACCCAGGTGGACAGGCACCACCGAGCCCCTGGATGCACAAGCCATGCTTCCTCCTGTTTGCTGCTCCACCATCTGAGACTGGGAGCCCTTTCACCGCATCGAGTCCATGCAGGGCCAAACTCTGGGGTCCCAACACACCCTGGGGATGTGTCCCACTTGGCTCCCTGGTTTTCATGGCTCTTATTCTTTGGCACCTATTTTTCCACATGCTTTTTAAAGGTCTCTGCCCCTAGCTAAGGGCTGTGGACTCCTGTTAGGCATGAGCTTATTTAAAGTGCTGTAACACTAAAGCTAAGCACTTTTTGTCAATATAGCCCTCTGCACATCCAATGGTTAGGTTTTTTCCCTTGGATCTCAAATGCACCAAGATAAAATTCTTGAGGTTTGGTGAGGAGGGGGCAGAAGGAAGGAGGTATTTTTCCTACATTCGGAGAAGGAAAAAAAACCTCCTCCAACCTCCCAAAGACAACAGGAAAACCAAAAGAAGCTCTCAAATATTCTCTCCAAAATGAAAACAAGATAACTCAAACCCAGGATGACACTGAGCACAAACGGACCGTGTTTACAGCTGCTTCTCAAAACAAATTTGAGGGAGTTCATAACAAAGCGAATGGCTCCAGACTCAGCAATAACTGGTGACCGTGGTGACGTTACCAGCAGCCACAAAGCGAGCAGAGCAGGGATGAGGGAGGACTTGTCTCCCCAAGGCACTGCAGGCTCCCAGGGCATCACCACTTCCCCCGCCTTTCTGGGCATGCAACACCCTCCTGTTGTTCCCTCAATCCATGAAAATAAGGGACGACACCACATCCCCGTAACCCTGTAAAACACCCGTGCTGTGCTACAGTGGAGAGGAGGGGAAGAGCTCGGGAAAGCTTGTGGCTGGCAAAGGGTGAGCAAAACAAGTTGCAAACGCCACACATCTGATTGCTGTTAAGCAACACAATACTAGAGTCACTGGAAGCTTTCCCCTCCTCTCAGCTTTGAATGCGAGCTGAGGATCTCTCACTCCTGAAGCACTATGAGCCTGCAAGGCACGAATGGTACAAGCTGTGCTTTCTCCCATATGCACGTGCCTGGGCTGTGCCTCTGGCCAGATCTGCTCCCAACCATGTGATCCCACCAAACCCAGCCAGACCTTCAGCCCGTTTCTCCATTTCCTTTTGCTTCACCAAGAGTGCCTCTTGGAGTGGCTGCGCAGTGAGCAGGAGGTGGTGTGGGGGCCACCTCACTGCAGGCACCGTGCTGGAGCATCACCCCAGCCAGACCAGCCCCTGCGCTGCCTGCCATGGGTTGGTACCATTATGCCTGTGCATTCATCAGCTGTTATCTCTTCTCTTGCTGGAGGGAGAAAAATAGGTTCCAAGGTGCCTGGAGCCCCATGCAGCACACATGGAAAGGGAAGGTAGAGAAGGAACAAGGCAGAGGGGTCGGTTGCATGGACCAGCCTGGCTGCCACATCACGCAGCTCCAGAGAAGGCAGCAGCAAATACTAGTTCATCAGTTTTACAAGGAATAAGCCTGTGATTGAAAACCAGCTAAAAAACGCAATCCAACAAAAACAACACCAGTGCCACAGCAGGCAGTGTGTGTTAGCAAGATACAAGAGCACATATCTGCAGAATGCAGCCCATGGGTCATGGGCTGATGGTTCTTCTGTAGCACTACACACACAAAATAAAACACAGAAGAGCGATGGGAAAAGGTCAGCTCCAGACCTGAGAGGTGCCACCAGGAAGCCAGAGCAAGCCAGCTGGCAGGGTTCTATGCCTTGATGTTCCCGGTATCCTTTCTGGCCCATCTTGCTCCCACTGATTTTGCAGGGTGGGGACTACAGCACAGGGTGTTACACTGCTCTGTCCCAGGGGAGCCAAAGAGAGCAAGCACAGCTCTGGAAGAGGGCTGGAAGAAGTATAGAAGTACAGCAACCCCATAAGCCCTAGGGGAGGGACACACAGATAGGCATCAGAAGATGGTCTGCAGAAACCAAAGCAGGTCAGGGCAGGATTCCTGGGAGAGCACCTTTCTCCCTGGCCACAACAGGGAAACGCACTCCCCAGCCAGCAAGGAATTGTGGAAAGGAGGTGGTTGGCATGGGAAGACTCCCACAAATCATCTTAGCAGCAAGGGTTTCCATCCAAGCTCCAACAAGACTGCTCACATCACATTCCCAGAAGGGAGGACTTGCCCAGACATCCAAGATCCCAGGGAGAAGGGGAGACGGGGCAGACAGACACACAGCCTTTGGGAGCACAGCCTTTCATGCCAAGCATAGGAGAGCAGAGAGAGTCCAAGTCTCACTCTCAGCAATGCACTCAGCCAGGCTGGGAAGAAAAATGAAGGCAAAAAGAACAATAACACTATTGTTTCACCCCTTCCAAGATTATTTCTAAGTATTTGTGACAAAATCTTGAAAAAAATGAAATAAAATCCCGGAGCAGATGCAGTTTGAAGTATTTGGTGTGCTTCGATTCTGCAGGAAGCTGCAGTAATCAGACTTTTCACCCATTCCTTTGCAGCAGGGAGGCTGCTCACACGGCTTCAACAGCCCGTGGAAGATACCCGAGCAGCATAGCCAGCCCCCAGCCAGGCTCTGACAACAGCACATCAGGATAGGGCACGTTTATCCACATTTACGCTCACCACCTATTTACCTTATCAATTAGCTGGTTTTCTTATTAACCCAGAAATGCCTGGGCAGTGAGTCTCTTTGGAGAGAGCCATCGCTAAAGGTCTGTGCACATCCTGGGAGCACGTGGCCCCCATGGCCGAGTTGCCCATTAAGAGGACAGGCGATAACGGGCCACCCGGGGAGAGGAAGCCTTTCAAGAGCAGCTTTGTATCAACAGCTAACAGTCAACTTCTTCATTAACAGGAAACTCGTAAGATAATATCCTAATTGAATCAATTAAGAGTGCCGCAGGCTGCAGAGGATCCTAGGGAGAGAGGAATGCATATGCTCAGCAGTATTCCCAGGAAGCAGACATTCAGGAAGGGCTTTGCCCAAATAAGAGCTGATGGTGTAAGGCCAGAGGGATACACCATGCATATGGTATAACCCCAAAGCAATACATCTGCTGGAGGATCATGGCCCCTGGTCTAACAGCCTGTGAGCCAGCCCTATTGCTTCTCAGATTGATTCAAACTCTAAGAAGTCTGCAAAAAACCCCAACAAACCCTTAAGCGCCAGTAGGTAATACGTGTGTCCTCGCTTTGCTGCCTCTCCTTTGCTCTCCATCATAAAGTAGAAAAGTTTTTTCCTCTAAAATACAAAAGCAGGAGGGCAAAAAACCCTGTTTCTCATTTCAGTCTGACCTGGTGGACAGAAAAATGTCAGGTGAAATGTTAAACATAGAGGTCCTGCACTCCCCTGGTAACGATGAACCAGAAGGGCATGGGATTACTCTTGCAGCAAGTCCTCTGCAGCTGAGGGACTGTGGGATTTGCGTTTAGCAAGCTGCTCTAAAGCCCAGGCTCTCCATTGCTGAGCTTTAGGGCTTACGTGGCACATACCAGGGTTGCAGAAGAAAAAGCAAGTCTTTGCCAAGTTACAGAGGGGATGGTGGTTCACACCATTGAACAGCAAGATATACCAGCACAGGCTGCGGGGTGATGAAATACCCAGGCGAGGAGAACAAACTCTTCCACTCTTGCACAACACCAGGAGCTTATGTTGAAGCCAGGTCCTGAGCTGTAATCACAGGCATGTGGTGAGGGAACTTCCCCCCTTCTCTTATCAAGAGGGTTTGCTTTGCCTACGTGATGGCTGTTCAGTGTAAAACCACATTCCTCCTTCTTGGTCTAACAAGTGAGAGCTGACCTAATCCATGCCTGCACCAGACATGTCTGTTATTCAGAGCAGAGAAGTCAGCTTTTGACATACCCCAAAGGCAAAAGGGAAAAAAAAAGAGTTCAACAAAAGGCTTCAGAGTTCAGCCCAATGCGTAGCAGCAGAATCACAGGAGACTCTTTGTGAGAGCCACAGCCTCCCCACTGAGAGAAGGCAGCCGCTTGCCATGGGGAAAGATGGGCCCGAGCCAAGCCGGCTCTCATCCCACAATCCTGAATCACCATTGGCCCCATCCCTCATGACAGGGGGAGTGCTGCAGGCAGCCAGGCACACCGCGCACCGCATTTTCCCTGTGGTGGCAAACTCCAGATGGGTACATTCACATGCTCCACTCACCCTGACCTCTGTGTGCGCTCAGGAGGGCATCAGTCAGGTCTGCTCTTATGGGAAGAAAAGTCTTCCTCACACTTGATCCACTGATAGACAGCATCCCACTGATCCCCAAATGCAGTGGGAAATGGACGCAGGTCCAACTGTTGCCTGCTGTCACAGCAGCACCCTGGCCCAACAGGGACGTGATGAGGGACACAGCTGTGTGCTGAGAATCAGAAACTTTGCAGATCAAAGCACCCTTGTGCCCTGGAGCCAGCTGGCTTGGGCAACATCTGCCAAGCAGATAGTCTGGGAAAAAGAACATCTGGCAGCGTCTCACAGACTACTGATGTTTAGTCTCTGTGAGCCTACAAGAGGTGCCTTCCTTGCATCCACATGGACTGTCGTGAAGACACAGGGGATGAAAACACAACAGCCCAGAAGACAGAAGGACCAACACAGAGCAAGCTCAGATCCCAAGTGTGGTGATGCTGAGCAAAGGAGGTCAAGCCTGAGAAAGGACTCCACTGGTGCGACATCACGTAATGCCCATTCAATGGCCAAAGCGAGTTGGGTATTCAAAGGCAGGAATGGGAGCTGAAGAGCAGCACAATTGAGCTGTTTCCGGATGACCAATATTTCTTCATAGTTCCAGCTTTTCCGGGCAAGGGACAAGTTCAAGTGCATTTTACACATTGCCACCCAGAGGCAATCCTGATCCCCTCAGCACTAGGAAATGGCATCACAGAGCCTGGATTGTGAAAAACTGATAGAAAACTTTAAGCATCACTCAGCAATAGACAAAAAAGAATTAACTGAGGTCAGAGAAAAAAAGCACTACACAAATTGGCAGCAGCTGAACTGGAAGAGAAATCTCCCATGAAATCACAGGAAGCATTAGACAGAGGGAGACACTGGTGAAGCACTCACTGACATGGAGAGAACACCAGACACAGGGCTGGGACAAGCGCACCCCACTGTACCCCCAGACCCAAGCAGCCCCTGGCCGCTACCAGGCCTCTGTTACCTCAGGTGCTTGCCCATAAACCCCACAGACCAAAACTGGGGAGGTCGTGGGCTCTGCCTGCACACAGGGGTTCAGAGGATGTGGCAGTTTTACATCTCTAGGTTTGGTACAAGTGCAATGGTCCTCCAAAACCAATCAGACAAAAAGCTTCCACTGCCCAGGACAGGAGATGTTTCTAGCCTGAGCATCCACTGGTTTTCTGAGCTCAGCTCCATCGCAAGCGATTAAGACCACAATGGGCACTGCATGCCCACCAGGGATTCTGGGATTCCCAGCAAAGGACACGCTCAGCCCCAGGCACTGAACCCCTAAAAGTCTGTGGTAACCTCAGTATAGGAAGCTTTCTGTTTCATCATCCAGCCTTGAACATTAAACCCCAGAAATCCCTAAAAGATTATCATGTTTATTAGTGATGAGAGATTGGGACTTTCTAGTCCCTGATATCACCATCGTAACCAACGCTATGTGCTAATTGCAGCAGATGGATGAAAGAGAGAGGCATGGAAGGAGAAAGATAATAGCCTCATCTCCACATTGGTGTCGCTGGTCAAGCCAGGTCCTGCTCCCACAGCCATCTGTGTCTGTTCTGTGCCCATTCACAAGAGCATTTCCAAGAGCATTTAAAAAAAAGTCATTTTTCTAAGACATTTGAAGTCTGTATGCTTTCAAAAGCAACAAGTAGTGCCAGGTACCACTCTGAGGCACCCAGAAAGGAATGAGAGGGCAGATAAAGCTGCACCTTCCCAAAACCCAGCTCCAGTAAGGCATGGGGTAAGACACCCCAAGACAGTGGGATCCAAAATTACCACCTAGTTTTGGTTGGCTCAAACAACTCCTGAAAAGCACTGCTTGCTTTCCATCCTTTTGTAAGGTTGTCAAGAATATAACTCAGAGAAACTAAGGAGGGAGTTTAGTGTTTAAAAGAAGAAAAAGAAAACCTCAGATTTGGAGAAGAACAGCAAGCAGTCTCCCACTTACAGGCTCCTCACATTGCTGCTAATCCCTCTGTCTGCTTTGTGGGTGATTAAAAGGCATTGCTCTTTACATACGATTCATTGGGGCTGAATCCTGGAAGTCATCATTCTCTTTACTGTACTTTACTAATCCATTTTCCATTTAATTTCTGATAATTGCAGCCTCTAGATGGCATTGGGTAGGCAGGTCCCAGACTGCACAGATGAGTGCTGAAAGCTGCAGCACTCTATGCAGGCACCAGGAGCAGAGCATTAACATCACCAAGCAACCGGTACAGCATCCATAATTCACCACCGTGACCCAGCCGTGGGAAATGACTCTTGCTGGTAGACGTGCTTGGGAACAGAGCAGCAATACCCGGTGTGGTCTGCACCGCTTCCTCTTCCCTATCCCGTTCATGGGAACATCCCTCCAGCACAGCCAGGACTGTGTCACATGGGAAGTACCCCTGGAAGGAGCCTCAGCATGGGAGCTGGGAAGAGCTGCATCCCTTGCTCCAGGCTGGTGACAAAGACCACAAAACCATCACCATAACCACTACTGAAGCTGTCACGGCGGCAGCATCCATAGCGAAGGCTGCAAAGACAATTCATGTTCACCTACATCCTCCTCTCTAGCATCCCATACTTGGAAGATGGGGAAGTCATGAGATTTAGTTTCTGTTGTGGAAATGGAAACAACGGTGGAGAAATACCAGCACATTTGTCCCTTTCATGTGTTGAGCAGCTGAGGCATAGAGGGGGGGAGGGCTGTGCCCAAATACTCCAACCAGATCTAGTTTCACATCTAACACAGTACTTCATGCCAAGAGGCAACCTTCAGTCAAGCATTGCAAGTGACAGGTCAGACAGACCTTTCATGCACGCCACCCCACTCAGAGCTGCACGCTTGCCAAAACCTCAAGATGACTTGTCCCTAGCTTCTCCCCCAAATAGCTCATGATGGGATTTCTCTTTGATCCTTCCCTTCACCAAAACCTTCCCCACTCCAGACAAGCAGAAGCAGACCAGCATACATTCTTTCCCTGAAATTAATGCAAAGGTTTCAATCTGTGGCAGGCCCAAATGGGATAAGACAAAGGAGCTACAGGCAGGGTTGCGAAAGCCGCAGTCCTACCACCTGGGAGAGTGCTGCTGGTCAGAAACATCAGCCTCACGACCCTCCTCTTGCATAAGACTTCTTGCTAACTATTTTCCCTGCTGGTCCTTCCCTAAATACAAACCCCATCTTGCAAGCAAGCACAGTCAGCAGAAAGGCCAATGTGGAGAGCTTTTCACCTCCACCCAAGAGAGGATATTCTGCTTGGGCTCATGATCTTCTCCATCAAGAACAGCTCCATGGCAGAGGGTGCAATTATGCAGGTAGAAAACAAGACACTACAAACCTCTGAGGTTTAACTGCCAAAACCAGGGTCTCCATTCGAAACAGGTAAGCCTTAGTCCTTAGCATGACCATGCTTCTTTCCACCCTCTCCCACCTGATAATAAAGCTCACTGGCAGAGACAGAAGCTGATGGAATCCCAGAGCCCTGGGTGAACAGCCCCATGGACAGCAGAAACCAACCCAGCTCCCGCTTGAACCCACCAATATCCCCACAGCATCCTCACGCCACACCAGAAGCACGTTTCCCTCATGGAGCACACTGCCCTTGCATTCCTCTATTGACAGAAATGGTGGGATTTAAAGGTGCCAAATTCATTGGTGCCCAAAGTCTCAGGTGAACAGAAGCCTCTGCAGGCTGCACATACCCACAGCCGCAGAGGAGCTTGGCACTGCCACCATCTGCATGATGACAGGAGAGGATCAGAGCACTTCTAAGTTCAGCCCTTGCCAAAGGGACGGAGCTTGCCAAGAAACTCTGCTTATTACAAAACCAGAACAGTGCTGTTAAGAGATGTCTGATGGAGGAGACCGGCCCTTGCAGCTTATGGAAGAGTTAATGCACTGACCAGGGAAGGGTTGAGCGAGCACCGAGCAGTGGAGCTGGGCCATGGAGGGTCCTGTGGGAAGCCTTGGGGAATGCATAAAGCAGGATGCAGCGCAACTCCAGTGGGAAGAATGCTGTCCTAACCCGGGATATTCACCCTTTGCCAGGACCCAGAGCCAGCAAACACAGAGGCACCGTGGAGGAGTCCCAGCAGCAGGCAAAGCACAGCAACCCTGCAGCTTTCTGTGCACTTAAACAGAAGAATGCAGAGTTCACACAAAATTCAGCCCAAGCCACATACTTTGAACTGCACCTGCTTTTTTAGGATCCAGAGAGGATAGAGGGAGATTGAAGAATGCCAAGGTTTTTCAACATACCTAAACCTCAAAGGAGCATGAACCTTGACAGCATCCTCATCTTAGAGCTCTTCTCTCTCACCACAAAGATGAAACCTGACAGCCTTTAGCCAAATTCACTGATTGATAAAAAACACCACGATTTTGGGGCCTAAAGCAGCCACCTGTTGGCAGGTGGAAAGCAACTGCCCCCACATGGACACCTCAGAGCTCCCTGGGAACTTTCCAGCAGGATTTATTTCCTGGAGGTGAGCGGAAGTGTGGGAGGGGGAGAGGAGGGGAACTGGAAAATGCTGATTTGCCAAGAAGAAAGATCAGCAGACAAGTATCCGTTTCAATTAACGTTTCGGTTTGAACAGCAAAACCTCACAGCTAAAATTAAAGGGGTTTTTATTTTTTCATGTTTTGAGTGACTCATCGAAAGGAAACCGGTTTTTGCAAAAATTAATAGTGAAAAACCTTTTTACTCATCCTGAACTGAGCTCCTTTCTTTGCTCAAATTTAAACACCAACTTTCTTCCCAACTTAGGGCAAGGAAACCTCACTATTTTGAGGAGCTGCACAGCCTCCCAGCCCGCTTGGCGCTCTGCGTGGCCGAACACAAAGCCTTCTTCGACGGCTGTTTCATCAGCAGCGTTCAGCAGGTATGTGTGCAGTTAAAATATACGGGATTGCAACTTTCTATTGACTGAGACTGGGTGAGAATGCCGAGATTTTGGGTCCCTACCAGAGGCGCTGGTAGTTTCCACACCTCAGTGCTCATAAGCGGGAAAGGGGCAATGCCTGCTGCCAGCAATGGCTCTACAGGTAGAAATTCTCAGACAGAGAGCAAGACCCACAGCTTACTTTTCTAAGAAACATTTCCTGCATTTTCCAGCAATATTTATTCATGAAAACCTAAAACACGCAAAAAATCCCCCCAAATGGAAGCTGCACTCTGCAAGGCTGAACACCTCAGCAGTGCGGATGGCTCTGCAGTGCCTAGCCAAGATGTCCATCAAAGAGAAGCTGTGCAATATGGTTGAACCAACTGAACTTTCCTCCTGCAGCACAAAGAGAGGGAGACGTCTCTCCTCCACCCTCCTCCTCATCATTCCTGGAGCCCCTCCAAGCTTGCAGGGATATGGGCTGGTTTGATGCCAGCATGGGGAGGACCAGCCCCAGAGGGGTCCCAAACCTCTTTACATCCAAACTGCTTACTAAGGGAGGCATTTCTCAAAGTCTGCTATAACAAAGTACCTCCTTCCTCTCCAAAAAGATCAAGTACCAAAGCACAGTTGATGGTAAATGATCAGCAGGCTGAGCTTGTAGAGGAAATTCTCCCCAAGGAATTCTCTGTGAGGTGCACAACAGCACCTTACCTATTAAAAAATACCTGGTTTGGTTAATTCAATGTGCCATCTGCACTGAAAAAAACTCATCTGAATGAAAGCTTTTTCTTGTTCAAACCCTAAATATTCTGTCATCAAAGATAATATTAAAACAATAAATTCACCAACCTTAATTACACCAAATTTAATTTCCAAGATTGAATTTCCATGCTGCCAGGTAAAGACAGGCATCAACATCATTTATAATTCACTGCTCAGTAAATCACCCCTACTGCTAAGGCCTCAAGATATGGTACCAGTAAGGCAGAAAGGCTCAGAGTGCTGAATAAAGACAAGGAAAACGCTGACTCTCCTCATGTCACCAGCTCATAAGGGAGACCATTTTCCACATAGGTTATTGTTCACATTGCAATTCTGGATAACACCAGAATATAGGAGTTACCATAAAACAAGGAGTAGAGCAGTACCCTGCAGCCTGGGGTTGTGTGGGATCCACAAGGTGATGGGATGATGGGCAGAAAGGGTGCCACACACCCAGCAGCACTGGAATACCCCGTGGCAGGGGAAAACCACAGGGTTCTGCAGAAGTAAAGCCACAGCCACTGGCAGGAAAACCATGGAGTCACCATGGCATCAAAAAGGGAACAGGCTGGCTGCTGGAGCCCTGCAGCATCCACCCGCTGGCACCACATCTCATTTTCCCCGCTCCATTTTCTGGTTAAGGAGGTTCCCCTCCCCACTCCCGGCTGGCTGGAAGGCATGAATCACAGAGGAAGGGCAGATCCTGCACACCCATCCTTCTCTCCCTGCGTGGTCTCCCCTAGTCCAGCCTGTGGAGCTGCCTTGCTGCAGCTGGCACAGATGGGCCTCCTTCATCCCTCCCACAGGATGCCTGCCACATACCCAGGAAAAAGTCTGTGCTGGATCCCAGCAATGGCAATGAGAAGCCTGACAAGCCTCAAGGCAGAATATAGAAAAAGGAAAAAAACATGTGAGGAAAGAAAGATGAAAGGAGCATCACTTCTCAGATGGAGCAGAGGGCTGAGGAGGTACAGCAAGTGGTTAAATTCTTCACTTGTCCCCAGGCACGCGAGGAAGATCACTGCAGAGGTCTATACCTCACTTTGCAAGGGGACTCCAAGACTGCAAGACATCCTTCACCGGAAGCACTTGTAACAGCCAGTGTGGGAGCAGTGATTTACAGCACTGTGGAAGACCTGTGACATCCAATGAAAGGCACAGAAAAGAAATAGAAAATCCAGACTGCAGAAGAACATGTTGTCTCTTCAGCTTTATCACCTCCCTCTGCAAGGGCAAGAGAACCCCAGAGCCACCATCTCCCTCTATATCTCCCAGCTCTTATTTCCATCCCCCATTCATCATAGAACTGCACAGATGCTTCCATTTCCTAGATGCCCGCAAAATATGTGCAGTGCATGCTATGATCCATACTGTATCACACAGATTTAGCATTATACACAGGATCTGGCCATTTTACTAAAAAATCAGTACTCTGAGGTACAGACTCTTTTGCACTGATTTACTGCTATCCATCCTCGGCTCTTCCGCAAGCAGCTTGAAACTGGTTTGTTTCAGATCCAGAGCTGCTGCTACATGAGATAAATTGCAGATCTTTCCACCAGAAAACTGAGCTACATTAGCTTGATTAAGAAAGATTGAGACTTGCATCAGCCCAGACACACACAAACCTCATCAAAGCCCCTGGTCACAAACAGCTCCAGGTAGGCACCTGGGCACCTCCCTATGGGCTGGAGAGTGGCCAGCAGTGAGTTCCTGCCCTCCTGGGGATGCCCCTCAGCCCTCCCATGAATGGGGCAGCTGAATTTCCAGGGCTTTTTCATTAAGTAGCTGGGGAGTGGAAGGGCATTATCTCACCCAGAGACAGAGAGAGGAGTGCAACCCCTCGCCTTGTGTTACAGGACAACTTTTAAACACATTACTGAAATAAACCCATATCAGATGGTCAGCAAGGACCTTAGTTCTGCACCCAAGGGGGAAAAACTTTTTACCTCCCCATCTGGCTGCTTCCCCTCTCCTGGGTTACACTCAGCAGAAACTCCCCTACAGATTGCACCCACCAAGCGGTGCTTCAAGTGGGACATACTTCCCCCAGGGCTGGGAAGCAAAGCGCGCCTCCTCCAGCTACTCTGCCAAGTTTCCAGAGGGAAGGAGTCTGGGGATGCCAACAGGGATGAATGAACAGAGCCTGGGCTCAGGAGCCAGCTCTCCTTTGCCACAAGGCCACCATGGCAGCGCCAGGCAATGAGCCTGGGAACAAGAAAGGATCATCCAATGGGAGCCAGCAGAGATGTGAGTCAGGAGGTGAGTGGGAGCCCTTAGGGCCCATAGCAAACCAGCAAAAAGCAAAACTGCTCTGGAGGTAAGAGGGAGGATGGCAGAAACCTGGCGAGGGTGCAGACACAGCCTGCAGAGCCACGTGCTCGGAGCAAAAGGAAAAGGCAAATGCTGGCCATCAACTTGGAATAAACCAAAACTCATCGAGTGCTGTTCCCAGCAGCTGCTTGAGAAAAAGCTTTAGCTATGAGAGCTGGAAATGATTTCTGCTGCAGACACACGCTGCCCGCACTCATCCCAGTGTACACCAGCCCTGGGAACTTCCATCCGCATGGACCCTCCGGGGGGACAAGCTGTCGTTTCCCAGAGGCAGGCACGGCTTTCAGCAGCTCACAGCCCTGCTCACTGCCAGCCATAGAACGCAGCAGTTGCAGTTAGTCAGGGTGCCAGCTAGAGCCAATTATAACTCGCTGACCTGCCTTGGCGCTAGCACGCATGGGAATGCTCTGGCTCCCGGCTGCCAAATGCTGGAAAGCTATAAATGGGAGACATTTGGAGAGAGGGAAAATGAAGGAGCCAACTTTTAACTAGGCTGAAGTGCATTGGACCATGCATGCTCTTTGTGAAGGGAGAGAGGAGAACGATGATGATCTCTGATGCACTGCTGGAAAAATGTCAGCTGGATTTTACAGACATAGTCCTCATTTAACAGGAAACGTTTCTTCTCTCGGGTTCGATTACAGCAATTCACTGTTTCTATACTTCTGCACATGATGCTTAAGTTCACAGATCTCAGTGCAGTCCTCTGGGCACAGAGGAAACAAATAGTTGCTTTACAAAGCAGGAACCTCACAGTAGGAAGCTGCGGGGTTTTTCTTGTCCTTGGTCATGCAAGGGCTTGTCTTTCATGATCCAGCTGTCTAACAGCGAGATCCTGATTTTTTGTGGCAGGGTGAAAACACAAAGTACATCGCACACGCAACCCTGCAGAATTTTGCTGAACTCCATAAACCCTGGAGGAAAAAGAAATCCCCAAAGTGCTGAAATAAGATTCCTGTTACGAAATAGCTATCGAAAGAGCCTTGTTTACAATCCCTGAACACAGACATCCATCTCCTGCAGCCGCAGCACCACTGAGGTGCCTTAAGGCTTTTGCATCAAAGAGGCCGCCAGGACCAAGCATTACTCAGAAGAGGGGTGCAATCTACCTGGTGCCTTGGTTTGTGTTCCTGCCTGAAGGGGCCTTGTGCTGTTGGGTCACACTACCTCGCACGTCTGCCCCTTGCTTTTCATATCTGGAGAATTAAGATAACATTTACTTCACCTTTGTGAACGCTGTGTCCCGCCAGGAGCCCAGCTTGAAGAGCAGAGGAGGAGGAGGAGGAGCAGTGGTGCCAGCCAAGGAAGGAGAGCAACAGGGCTCACAGTACTGGAAGCAATGCATGAGGCTCATTTTAATTTTTCAAGAGTCCAACTGCCTGAAACAGGCTGATGAGAACAATTCTTCTCTGTGTGCCAGCTAGCGCCTTCTGAGCACATTTTAATGCAGTCTGAATTACTAAGACACTGACTTTCCCTCCCTCCCCATCTTTGCCTGGTGGCTGCATGCACACAAGTAGCGCAGAACCCCCTCCAAAAGGGCTAATCTATCCACCACATGGAGACGACACGCACAGACCGCTGCCTTTTGCCAGTTTTCTCATGAAAGCAGGCACCACTTCAACAGCCTATTTTTTTCTGTGTTACACACAAAGCTGTTGGCCTGAGGGCTGCAGGACTCTCTCCAAGATGACATCGCTCCAGGTGGGTCAAAGCTGCAAGTTTCCAGCTAAGAACCTGAGGGATTTGTTAAACATATGGACAAGCAAGAGGACTGGGAAACACACTCAATGCACACTGAGAAAGGAGTGAGGGAGAGAGCCAGAGCCAGTTTTAATGTTGCTTAAGATTCTCATTTTTTCTATCTGAATCATGCATTGAGCACACTTACTCCAGCCTATATCACAACTCTATCCCTGGGCTCAAAATTAAGCCTCTGTGCAGCGAAGCAGCCATGCAGCATCACCCTCTCCTACAGCCAGGACAAGAACTGAAGGAAAGGTTTCTGAGTGCAAGGGGAAAAGCCTGGGATAACCTGTCCCCGAGGAGGGCATCCTGGAACAGAAGTGGCAAATGCTCCATCCCTGGCAGTGCTCAAAGCCAGGCTGGACAGAGCCTTGGGCGACATGGGTGTGAGGTGTCCCTGCCCATGGCAAGGGTTGGATCTGCATGATCTTAAGGTCCTTTCCAACCCAAACCATTCTATGATTCCATAAATGGTAGTTTCATTTTTAAGGGCTCGCAGCTGCCTGCCAGAGAAGCCACCACTGCTTTGGTGGTAAAAAGGCAAGACATGGCATGAACAGCAAAGCCTGCTCCAAGGGGGAGCTTTGAGACCCAGCTCCATCACAGCTCTCAAGCAGCTCACTTTGTGAGCAGTTCACTTTGTGACCAACAAAGTCTGCTCCCAGCTGCTGAGCCACAAGCCTTGCTGTCTGGGATGCAAAACAAGACAGGACTGAGAAGAGCCAGGCTCAGACTCCTAGTCGAGGAGAGGATGGCTGCAGCTGAAAGGCAGAGGAGGTTGAGGACATGGAGCAGAGCTCCTGCCTGGGGAAAGCACTGGACTCTGGTAATAGTGGGAAAGGTGTAAAAGTGTAGGGTTTGGATGTAGAGGACGTTTTAGAAGCACAGCAAGACAACAGTGGCTCCTGGTCACATGAAGACTTGAAACAACCACCATTGTGGCTGATGAGCTCATAATTACAGAGTGGGGAAAAAATGTTTCTTTTTGGGGGTTTCCATAAAAGAAACACAAAATACATGCCAGTATCTGTTCTCTAACCAACAGTGTGGATCCTTACAGCCAACGGTTTAAAGAAGACCCTTCCAAGAGATTTGTTAACCTCCTCCCGAGTGATGCATCCGATGTGATTAAGCAGAGCCCTGCAGTCACTGCATGGCTCTTCCCACACTGGCATGGCTGGAAGCATCTCTCAGGCACGCAAGACCCCAGTCCTTTATATCTGTCCACCAGAGACAGCCACTCACGTATCTGATTACCAACTTGCATGCCAGCTAACATTTCCAGCATATCTGCCAGCCCCAGTTAGTGTCCAGAATACGACTGGCATCCTTGCAAGCATCAATCTTATTGCCTTCATTTCTTCGGAACAGCATCCATCTGCTCCCAATAGCTCACATCTGGCATACTCAATGTTACGAAAGAGCCTCAGTCCTGTTAGAAGGAAATTATTCCTCCAGCCAAGAGATTCAGGCAGAATTGAGTTTAGTATTTGTAGTTACAAATTTACTACAAATCATGCAGTTACTTGAGGTTTCAAATTTCAGAATTACAATTTTCATCTAGGGTTTGCATTTAATCCCTGTAAAGTTGCTCTTATGCAAATTGTTGTGTGACAGAAAACATTTATGGAGAAAGCAAGGAGAGGTGGTAGGAATCTGAACACAGAGGACCTACATAGCAAAAACACTCCTGAGCACTGCCCAGGTTGCTGAAAGTTTCCTCCTGCAGTGAGCAGTGTACAGCAGGTGGAGGTGGTATTCCTCAGCTTAAGCCTTCCCTTCCCAATTTCACTGCCTAGGATAGTACACTAAGTGTTCCTCTGATGACTCCAGAGCAGGGAAGGGTATGACCTGCACCTTCCCAAGGGATGAGGGCCACTACTTCATCTCCTTAAAACACTGGACTAGGACGAAGCAGCCTGTGCCTCATGCTGAGACATGAGCTGAACTGCAGAACGAGCGCTGATCATCAGCTCTTGGCAAGGAGGTGACAATCTCCTGTGTGACCATGGGCAATGGGACAAAAGCATGTAATTAGGTGGAAGAAGATCTTGACACCCTTGGAAGAGAACAGCAGGGTGGTGCCTGGAACGGCTGTTTATAGGTCACAGCAGTGAGCTATAAACTAGGACTTTGCAGAAGAGGCCCACCCTCCGGTATCAATGACAGCCAAAGGGAAGAGCTCTCCAAGTTAACAGTGTTCAGACAAAACCTTGAGCTCTCCCAGCTAATAACAGCACAGCCTGTGGCATTACTGTGACCAGCAAGGTGGCTTTTAACATTCCCCACTCTGGTATGGGGAACATGGCTGGTCTGATGTTTTTGCATTCAGATGCGGCAGAGACCAGCGCTGCGCACACTGCAGGCTTCACCCCTGTTTCAGCTGAGCTGGCAGTTCATGCTTTGTCATTCCTGCCTGGCTGGGGAGGCACGGACACTTTGCCCTCTGGTTGCAGTGGGAGCAGCCCAGCCGGCGAGGCTGTCAGTACTAAGCATGCGTGTGTTTTACTTGGCCCTATTCCTAAAATAATTGTTTGGCCACAAAGGAAGGTGACAAGCGATTCAGCTGTGGGATATTCCACAGGGAATATCAGGAGAAACTCCCCAACCACTCACATGATGGTGCCTGTGCTGCTCTGAACTGCAACTTCACATTAGTCCCAGGGTCAGCCCTCACTCCTGGCCCAAGATGTTCTCCTCTCCCCTGCTTGGATCAAATGGTTTCCTTGTCCTCCTGGCTGGGTTAATCAGAAGGGTCACTGACAGCAAAAGAAGGTGCACCAACCTTGACCAGAATGTGGCTGGAGCTGCTACTGAAAAACCAAAACCCTGCTCAGCTTCTGGCAGGAGCATGGAGAGTGCAGCCAGAATCACTGGGAACATAGATATGGAATTAACAAATATCTCTACCCAAACATGCATGTTCTGTGATTGCTCAAGGCCCTAAGTATGAATAAATTTGGATGGATTTTCACTGGAGAACATGAAAGACAGATTCTTGACACAGGGATCACCTGCGATCATGTTTCCAACTCTTCCTCCAACACATCAAAAAGACCATCAGAACTGGACCCGGGAGAAATATTTTCCCCTCTTACTATGTTTTCAGAAGCAGCTGAACCATTTTTGGCAATCAGTTGTTTTGTGGGGGTTTTGGGTGGTTTTCTACTTTTAATAACCAAAGGCATGAATAATTTCCAGCATGGAAAATTTCTGCCTAAAGAGCTAAATTTGGCATAGAATCATCCAACAGTCATATAATAAAGGCCTCCAGCAACGGCAACAGTCAGTGCTACCAAACCTACCTAGAGCATTTTTTTCCACTGTGCTAAGAGGTTCTGTTTCACTCCTTGCCTTTCATCCAATTTCCACTGCACTGCACCACAAGTATAACATAAGGATGCCAGGAAGCATGTGCGATAAGGGGGAAGGAAGGGGAAAACCACAACTTCATTCATTCTTTCAACAGAGCCAAAAAGGAGTGGTTATATTTTTTTCTAAAGAAAAAGCTGCAGGGAACAGGGAAGGGGAACATTTTGCTTTAGACCTTCCCATGTATGTATAGGGAGCTAAATATTTATATATTTATACATGCGTATATATATACGAACAATATATATTTATACATAAAGCATCTCTGCCTCTAAAGATTCTCCAGGGTGTTTTACAGAGGCCGTTTGAGTCTTTGGCTCCACACACTCTCCAGTGATGACACTTTCCATCTAGGAGCATGCACAGCTCCAGCCAAGATGGAAGGGGAGGAACTGAGGAAGGACAGCCACTATTTCCCTACATGTCCTTCCCGACGAGGAGCAAGGCAGCCCAGGGAAACAGCACATTTGGAAGCACAAGTTTATCACATATAAACTCCAAAGGACTGTGCCCACCTCGCAGCAACTGATGGCATGGGCTTGGCCACCACCTTGCAGCGCCAGTGAAGATGAGATGCTGCAGAGAAGGAAGCATCGTGCTCCATTTCCTTCCAGCCCTGGCTGTGGCCCAACAGCTGTTCCCTGTTTATTTACTTTAATATTTCCTTGGTTACACAAGCAGCTGCACGCAGCTTAACCCCTGCCTGCACCAGCAGCCACCCATGCTACCCTACCTTACCTTGCCTGGTATGATGCTGTGGAACAGCATCATGAGGCAGGGTAAGGACACCCAGGGTCTTGCCAAAGCTGGGTTCTCAAAGGGTTTACTCCATGTGCTCACCCTCACGGTGACATCCATGGTTCTGCAGAAGGTGCCTTCTTGGGCAGGGGACAGGGCATCACAGATGTAAGCAGCCATCCACACAATCCAAGGCTTAATCAGGCTGAATTGACACCAGCTGAACCTGGGAAAACCATATGGATTCCCATGGGCTTGCTTTGCTGGACAGACCCAGATGTGCTGTAGTTTTAGCAGCATATTTGTGCCTGGATGCGGCAATTTCAGGAAAGGCAACCATAGCACCCTTTCAAATAAAGCATAAAGTGATGCTCAGCTTCACCTGAGAGGGTCACTGCAGATAGAGGGTGCCCAACTCCTCTCCCGGTCCTGTGCGCAGACCAGAAGTGACATGCCAGTGACAACTCTGGCAGCTGCTGCTGGTCCATAGATCACTTCATGCATTTTCTCTCCTCATCTGCACAAAGCCTGTTCCAACAGCTCAGTTTGTATTTGGGCCCATAAAGCTCAGCCAGACCCCTTGGCTCATCTCCACCATGGAGGGGGTGGAAAACACCCTTTGCCTGCTCGCCCAGAACACCAGCTTCAGCTTTCTGCAACCCAGCCTCTCCCAATTGCCTTTCCAGCCTCCTCTCTCCCTCCTGGCCCCATCTTCTTCCTGGCTCCCCTCAGCACCAGGAGGTAATTGCTAAAGCAGCTGCCCTCTGGACTGGCAGTGCTCTGCATTTCCCCAGTGCCTGCTCCCCAAAACACCAGCCAGCGGGACACAGGCAGAGGGAATTGGCAGTCGCCAACAGCAGCCCTGGTTTGCTGGGATAGCAGCATTTATTAGCTCTGCAGGGATGGACTTTGGGCCTAACTTTAACAAAATCCCCCCAGAGCAAACAAAAAAACCCAACAAAACCCCCATCGCTTGCAGAGATTTGCAGGAATTCAAACGCACCTACACAGCCCAGTGTGCATTAGTCTAGGGAGTGACAGCAGAACCGTAACACTTGAGACACGCAAAAGACCTCGGGTGTCCCCATCAATGCACAGGAAGCGCTGGAGCTAGGAGTCCAGCTCTTGGGGTTGGTTTGTTCTTGGTTTCTCAAGGATGTCCAAAATTGCATTCAAGTTTCCTCAAACCAAAACATTTTCTGGGAGATGACAAAAGGTGTGCCCAGTGTAAGGCAGAAACCGCGCTTCCCAACTGACTACATCTTTCAAGCCAAAACCCAAAGAAGTGGTGAAATGCTTACCTGCAGGTCGAAGAACTTGCTGTACCGTCGGTATATGACTTCTGTGGACCCATTGGACCAGGTGACTTTGATAATGTATACCTGTGGGGCACAGAGGAAGAAATCAGAGGGGAGTGACCCAATGATCTGTACTACAACCCAAAAGCTGCTAAAGCGCCAGCGCAACCCCACTGCTGGATGGCAATCAAGGAAGTTCATGGGAGAACTTGAAGTCATTTCAGCAATACAAGAAAATATTTCAGTGTAAATTATGAAGCTCCACTGATGTCTACTAAATGCCTATTGCTAGTTGTGAACTAAGACAGCTTGCCATCCCTTAATAGGACATACATCGAACGTGAAAGTGTGCTTCTATGTAAAACCGCAGTTAAAGTTACTCCAGACACAACCACATTACAAGTTAATAACTATGCCGTGGCCATCCCATCTATGGCTGCAGCACCAAGTTTGATGTTGAGATCCCAAAGCCCATAGGGTGCAGCACCACACACCACTGCCAGCCCAGGTCCCAGGGCTGGGGCTTGCAAGGACTCAAACCCACAAGGTTTGAAACTCCATCTGTCCTGCCATAAACAGCTCTGAGGTTTTGTTTACTTAAACTTGCTGGGGTGCAAATTACCTCCTGTTCCTTAAACTGGCACACAATCAATGCTGGTAATTGCAGGTTATTCACAAGCTTTTACTGGTGATGGATGGATGAAAAAGAAAAGCCTTTTGTTGTTGTTTTTTATTCTTCTATGAAAGACAAGAAGCAAATAACAGAATTAAGCAATTCCTTATCTAATGTCCTTGCTTGTTGTTCACAGAAACCAAAGATGACCCCTGATGAGATGCCAGTGTAACACTCTCAGTCTTCACTAATTGATAACAGATTGACTAAGCAGAACGCTAAGCAGAATGTGGGCATGTGCATTTTTTCTTCTAACTGTCATGTCCTGCTTATTTCCACCAGTAAGTCAAGCGTTGATTCATTGAAGCAGGAACAAACATTCAGAAGCTCAAGTGGACAGACCTGCTAAGACTTCAGCTAACACAATTAAGCTTGAAGACTTAGGATGCTGTTTTAGTATTTAAAATGGAATCCGTTAAGAGTTTCACAAGGTTTCTCGCATTTTTCCAGGTCCTGGAATGTGGCCAACATCCCAGCCCAATACCAAAACTCAAACACCAGGAGATTCAAGCGGATAGCACAACACTGAATTGTTTGAGCTCATCAAACCTGCTCAAATGCTGTACTAAAAAAGTCTAATCAAAACTCACTGCTGCTCAGAGGGCTGATGCTGCATGACCCTCCAAGGGGAGGAGACTCCTGAGGAATGACACACTCTTTCCAGTGGAATCACTTCCAAATTAAGTTGGAAAAAGAGACAGCAAGATGAAGCAAGTTCGTATTGCTAAAACAAAGAACTTCAGTACTTTCAACCCAGCAATTCAATGACCACTTCTCTTAAACCAGATGATCAGCCCAAACACAGCTGTGGGTGCTCTGCTGACTTGCAGTGAGCTGGCTGAGTGTCACAGGTACCACCAACATCTCCCAGACAAAATGTGACTCACTCAGCATCATCTTACAGGCTTTATTCAGCTAATCACAACTCTCCCCATTCATAAATTCTTTTTTTGAGCCAAAAAACCTGCTCTGTCTGCATATTAACACAAGGAAGACAGAGGGCTTCTTCAAGACAGCATCTGTTGCAGCTGTGGAGACTTGGATGGACTATGATTTGCTGCAAGGGATGTGCAGACACTGTGCTTACTTACCACAAATGTGGCTTGACAAGTACTCTGCATTGGGTCAGGTACAACGTCCGTTCAAAAACATGCTTCTAGACCTCAGCAGGTCAGATACAACTTGGCTGGCCACAGTTTGCAATGAAAACTGATAAAGTTGCATGACATGGCCTCTGAAGTAGCTGACAGCACTCATACAGTACCACCATGCCATCAGAAAACTAAGAGTTAACTTGACACTAAGTAAGCATCCAAGCTGCCTTTACCCTCATCCCAGGACTTGCCGTCAAGCCAGCATGAGCTCATTTTGGTTGGAAGCTCAGCTGATATCCCATCTTTCTTACCCAGTCTACAGCACTTTACGGGGTTATATCACAGCTGGCTGGCTGCCTGGAGAAAGCCTTCCATTGGGGCAGGAGGAAGAGCCAACTTTTCTTCATTGTTTATTCCTATCCTGCCTTTATTTGAAGTCAACAGCTTATTAGACTGCGATTTTAATCAGGATGTGGATTTGCTCAAGCCAAAGTGAATTCAAAGTGTAATAAAGCCATGAGATTTGAGGGCACACCATGCTTTATTATACCCTTTGCAATTGAGGGAAGGAGCACTTCTCCCAGCTGATGAGCTCACTCTGATTTTGCTGAAATGCAAATCTCCCAGGAGCCTGTTTCTCACACATCCCATTTGGATAGTGGAAATGTCTCCAGGGGCATCTCCGCGCCTATTTGTGGAAAGCCGAGAAGACGAGGAAGCCCTCAGGAACAGAAGCTCCTCAGTATCTATAAGAGCACTGTCTCAGTAAAGCTGTCTTCCTCTCTCCTTGTAAATACCCTTTGTCCTGCACTCTGCCCCATCCCACTGAGGTATTCTGGCGGCAAAAACTACCGCAGATCTTGGTCTCTGCCAATACCTAATCCAGCCTCGCTGTCCTAGGGCTAAAAAAGACACCAGAAAATGTAACTCAGGTGATATCCTCAACTGACAACAGAAGTGCAGGTTTTGAAAGGCATGAATGGTGCAGTCGGCCACTCAGTGATGGTTTTCACACAGACTGGAGATGATGAGGCACCAGCCTCCCATAGGCACCATCCCTTTCTCAGGTGCTTTTGGAAGACACTTCCAATAACCAAGACAGTTTCTAAAGCATTGCAGTTGGTCTGAAGTGTCCCCTCTTGGCCTTGCACTGCACCATGTCCTGCCAGGAGCAGCCACCATGAAGTACCAGCTCAAACAAACCCAATTTTGTCCTGTAGGAGCCAACACCATCACTGGCTCCCACAGTCCTTGATCCTGCAGAGGCTGCTCTGAGGACAGGCTTTTTCCCAGCCTGGCTGTGTGGATGAAGGCATGTGGAAACAGTTATTTCATGGGTTTTCTCCAGCTCCGATTTCTACGGTCCTTTAAAGAAATAACACAGAGAAACCACCAGCAGGCCTTTTCCATGGAAAGAGCAAGAGGATCTCCCAGGGCTGCAGCTAGCACTGCTTCAGGGACACATACTAAAGGGAAGCACCGCTGGGAAGAGGGAAGCAACTGGTCAGATCCCTCTCCGTGTTTCCTTGAGGAGTGGGGAGAGCCCAGCAGATGGCAGGGAGGCAGCAGGCAGCCAGATCCAGGAGGGGGGCTCTGGAACCCCATCACGTGTGCTGGGCCCCTGGCCAAAACCAACAGGCAGAGCTATCTAAATATTTACAGCCCTTCCCGGGCCAGCGGCAGGGTCTGCACCATGGAGGGGAACTAGCTGACTCGGTGAAACCTGGGAACCAGCAGCTCCTCTCCCTCCGGAAAGGATGCCTTACCCTGCCCCACTCCCATCCCTTGCTCTGCTCCAGCCTACACTACTGCACACGTGCCACGTCAAAACCCACAACCAGTCTGATGCCTGAAGCCAACCGGCCAAGCTGAGGTTTGGAGGCAATCGCCAGGCAGAACCCAATCGCTTTTGGCAGAAATCACCAGGGCTGAACCCTCTTCAGCTTCATTTCAACCATGGGTTAGGGGGGAATAGCTGAAAATCACGCTCATGCTTCTGAAATCCTTGAGACACAGTTCATGGTGTTTGTCCTACAATAGCAAGGTGAGAGAAGCACAGAGCTTTCAGGGTCACTCATACACACAAAATCCTGCCTTCAGGATTAAAAGAGTCCCATGCCTGCACACTCAGCCCCTCATCGCTCCTCTTCCACCCACCAGCTCCCCTGCCCTTGAGCCATGAAACCACAGTTCCACACTGCAGCAAGCCCATTGTTATAGAGCAGGAGGAGCTCCCAACAGAATAACCTTGTTAGCCACAGCAAGGCTAAAACAAGCCCTGCCTTCCACTTCCAGGGGCCATGGGGACAGCGTTGGAGGTGCAGATGGATCTTTAATAACAGAGGAGAGGAGCATGTCACATTAACACCAAATGCTCTCTATGCTTCTGTCCTGTGGAGGGCAAAAGCAGATCAGATCCTTCCCAGAAAATGGAAACCTGCTGAAGGCTGAACTCCGACACACACCACAGGGATTTGGGCTCCGTGAGCTCCCTACATTACAAGTAATTGGTCACATATAAACTACTTAGAAATCACCAGCTGTGAAGCTTACCATCAGGACCACCACTGCCCAAGATTCTCCTTGGTCACATTAAAAACCAAGTCCCCTAAACAGCAATATAAAGATGCCCAGGGGATCCTGCAGCCTGCCTGGCCAGACACCACAAACTTGGTCCCCATGGCATTCCTGTAGCATAACCCTGTGCCTGCCACTGCTCTCCCCAGCATCTCTGGAGAGGTAGCTCAGAGGCAGAATGGGCCAGTGGAAAGTGGGACTGAAAACCTTCGCAAGGGACCTGTCAAAAGATGACAGGTTGCTAAAAGAAATGCAAATGGCACCTGGCCAACTGTAACAGAGCTGTGGAGGAGAGCTGCCGTCAGCCCACATGGCAGCGAGGGTACCTGGGGGAAACACACTGCCAGCTCACAGTGGCTGAGTGCCTGTGGGACATCCAGGACATCCCTCCTGAGCAGGAAGGCACCTCAGGTAGGGAGTGAGCTCCAGTGTTGGGCACCACCAGAAGAGCAGGGAGACTGCAGCAGCCAGGTCCACACATCCAGAGCGGCCAAGTCACAGGGACTCGAGTGCGAGCACAGAGGGGACGGAAGCCAGCACAAATTATCTCTCTCTGAAAGGGCAGCCAGGGATTTCATGCTACTTTATTTTTTTCCTCTCAAAGAGATGAGCAGCAAGCATAAGCCTTGGGAGCTGCCAGACCCCAGAAGTATTTTTCCAGGGACTGATAAAAAGCCTCAGTGTTGCAAATTGCAATGGCTCCTGATGACTTCCATCACCCAAAGGGACTGAGGACTCGGGAGTCCTTCACAAGCCCTCGTTCTTGCGCCTTCCTCAATAGGCACGCTGTCCCATACAACAACACGGCCAGAGAGAGGAGATGATTCAAGCAGCTGACTTGAGGCAATGGAATTAAGAACAGATACTTCAAATAAATAAATAAAATAATAACAGAAACAGTTTCCCGTTCTGAAACACGAGGCCGTGTGACCTGGAAGAATCACTTCTGGACTCCTTGCATAAACACACTGTGGACATACACAAAACATGACCTGGGAAACAGCCTGGATTGCTTAAATCTGAGTTGGAAAAAGGCAGACTGAAGCTGCAGGAAAACCCAGAGCTGCAGTTTCAGCCTCTCTCCTCCCATGGAGGAGTTTTCCCAAGTTTTCCCAGGAGACCTGCAAGGCATCCTGTCTGGACAGGGGAAAGCATAAAGCCTACAAGTAAGGCTTTGGGGAGAGGGTAGCTGCTAGCTCGCCTGTGAGCTCTCTGCTGGCACCCAGTGCATGGCTGAATGGGGCAGCAAGTCCTCCCTGAGCTCAGCACCATCCAGTTACATCAGCCTGAGGCCAGGAGCAGCACACCCATACTGACATAGCCCTGCAGCCCTCCCTGGGCAGCTCTGCGGCAATCCCTGAGCTTTCCCAGCTCCAAAGCATCCCCCCACCAGAACTCCTCACATTGAAACCCTTCTATTTCCACACCAGAGGCACATGAACAATGGCAGGGAGGAAATCAATGCCATGGAACATGGAAAGACACCTCTACGGAGCTGCAGGGACATGCAGTTTTGCTCACTCGTGACCAGCAGGCATCAGCACAGGTCCCCAGCTACTCAACAGAGCTCCTACAGCAAAGCCAGACATAACAGCCTCCAGCAGAGGCAGAGCTGTCGGCAGAGCTGTTTCCAATGGGTTTGAGCCTGTGTGGTCTCGGGTCCAGTGAGGCTATGTACAATAAACCTCTCTGTGGAAAACTCCACATATTTAAAGCATCTTTTGCCAGCAAAGGGGAAAAAGCATCAGTGTGTCTATTCCACCCGCACTCCCCCTAACCTGAAACATGGAGAAGTGATGTGAGAGCCTTGCACCCTGGAGAAGGGAGCACCAAGAGATTCAAAGGGGCAGGGAAACCAAAGCAGCTGAAGGGTTGAGGCAGACTACAGCAGGTTTAATACAGAAAAGGGAGTGGGAAACTGTAAGAGGAAAAGAAAAAAAAGGAGGGAGGTGGCTGGAAACAAAGAAAGTTCTTGGCGGCAAGCTGCTGCGCTTGGCCCACCTCCATCAGCATCCACTGCTGCAGGCCTATGGGGCTGCGGGGGGAGTATGGGGCTCTTGTGCCACAGGACATAGAAGCTTGGAGCAAGAGAAGGACACCCAGCCCCCAGTTCTGACCCCAGGCACCTTGTCACCCCCTCTCTTCTGCTCTGTGGACAGGGGAAGCTCAAAGAAGGGTTGTGTTGGTTCAGATGGCTCTAGAAAAGGCATGGAGAAGCAATTTCAGCAGTAACTGCAGGGCACCAGGGATGCTGCTGTGGTCCCTTTGGTCCAGCAAAGAAGAGAGGCAGAAGCAACAAGTCAGAGCTGCAGGGAGGAGCTGGGTAGCAGAGATGCGGCAGCACGAGAACAGGCATACCCTCATAACCACAGCAAATAACTCAAGCCAGCCTGCCCATGCACCCAGGATGACAAAGCAGGCATCTCCCCTTGCTCTGATTCACCCCTTTGACTGTACCCAGCAAGTGGCAGCTCCTCTTGCTCTGCTGTATCTCCAGGGCACAGCACTCACAAAGCTGCTGGGTTGAAAAGTGCACACATGTGGGGTTACACTAATCACTGGGACCACAAGGACAACCCACCAAGCCTTCTCAGCTGCAGCACAACCCCTCAGTTGTTCAACATATGCACCCACTTGTTTGCTCTGTGTCACACTGAAGGTCACACATATGGGTTCATTTGTTTCCTATTTCCCACTGCTACATGAAACAGCCAGAAGACACAGATACCCTCCAAAGTAAAGCTGTGAGGGATCAAGGTCACCAGACCTCCAAGCGGGCAGAGGCGATGGATGGCCCCAGAGCTGAAGTTCAACTGCTGGAATGGAGTGCAAGCAGCAGCCTTCCACACAGAGCTGCATCCACCCCAATGGCCATGTGCCAGGCAGGATTTGGCCCATCCACTGAACTGTGACATTCAAGGTTTTCAACAGCCTTGAGTAACATGACTAGGGAAGAAAAAACAAAGGAGAATTTGCATTTGAGTGTTGGTTTTCATCCACAAAGCTAACAGCGCTCCCTGAAGTGCCGACTCTCTTGACAGGTGAGGGGGAAGGAAGGACTGGTGTGCTCTGTAATGCTGTGCAGCAGAGTGGGGTCAGGCTTAAGAATGGGTGCACATTTCTATCAGCTACAGGCTCCAAAAGCCTTGCCTGTGGCCTGCCTTGAGCAGAATAGTGTCAGCCAGCTGACAGGAAATGGGATGAGATACAGCAGAACCACAGGATACAGCAGCAAAACACCACTAAGGATGTTGAGAAGGCCCTCAAGCCTCTCAAGGCCACCAGTACTCAGGAACTCCTCACCACAGCAAAGACTCCAGCTTCCCGGGTTCAGCCTTGCTTCATACATTCTGGTTTTGCTGTTGTTCTCCTTCATTCCCAGATCAGTTAACGGCCCCTGCATTCATTTTACACTACTCATTTGAACCTCCTGCTCTCTCAGTCTTACGCACCCAGCTCCTTTGGCTCCCCACAGGACATTCCCACCATACCAAGAGCACCATCACTTCCCCCAGAGAGCGTAGCATGGGGAAGTCATTCCCCAATGCCCTTTTTA
Organism: Psittacus erithacus; assembly: GCA_009867235.2. Lineage (NCBI taxonomy): Eukaryota > Metazoa > Chordata > Aves > Psittaciformes > Psittacidae > Psittacus > Psittacus erithacus. The sequence goes on from WYDI02028037.1 coordinate 145,231, forward strand.
AGCCAAGCAATGGGTATGATTCGTAACAGCAGAAATATCACAGCTGCATAAGGTGATGCTGTGCCAGGTCCCCAGAGAGCTCTGCTCCAGCATGGCACATTGTGACCAGGAAACTGTGACATACAGGTCCATGGGACACATGTTCTTCAGAAGACATCTGCTTTATACATATATAACAGTGAAGAACCACTGAACCTGTGGATTAGCAGCTTTTGTCCTCTTGCCATGAGCACTGTCCTTTGAATGCTCCATAATCAATTCCATCTAACCAATGGGGCTAGGCTGGACACTGAACGAAACCATGAACAGCCTCACCACTATAAGGAACAAGAGCAGAGAAGACACCTATCATCACATCACAATTTCCACATCAAAAATAGAACACATTTACTTTTTGAATGTGGTTTTCATCAAACCTGGTTTAAAATATCCATAGATGCTATCAACTGGGCTCCAGATTCCAACATGTACTGTTGATTACTTTCACAAGGCAGCTGGTGCAAATGAAGCGGTTCAATATGTATGGATATTCACCTTGTTTAAAGTTTGCAACCTTGTTAACTGAGCTTGCAAAATAAACCTATGCTGCACACTTTGTTTAAATTTCCTCTTTCAAAAGGATACATGGATGCACGGAGGCTGGGAAAGGAAGTCCTACAAGAGCATAGTCCAGGTTTCCCAACAAACTAACACAACCAGACAGCATGCTGCTCTCTCCTTCCTGTCAGACATATACACATAACTTTGCTTTGTGCTCTAGACCATTTAAACAACATGAACTATGGAATATTCTTAGCGGACGGGTTGTGGAAATGAAGATGGTATTATTAACACATAAAACAACACATAAACTGTAGCAGCACTAAAACAAAAGGTCCTGAAGCTTGCATAAGGGGAAGAAAACCAACCCAAATCTGGATTTAGTAGGGAAAAGTTTTATTTTAGGGCTTCTACTAGAGAACTACAAACACAAAACTATAAAAAGATCCTGCGTGGAGTCCTTTAAAGGAAAATTTAGTCTGTCCAACTATGGCTTTGTTTTGAGTCTTTTCTGAACAAACATTCATTTATCAGGAGCTGAGATGTGGCCAGACCATAGCAATGACAGTCTGCTGCTCTGTCACCCAGAATGATTATTTTTAAACCCTGCTCTTGCGCTTTGCCTTTCCAGATTTGCAGCATGGCCCTGGAGCGCTCGCCAGCAGTGTCCCCGAGGGGCATGAGCTGTAACCACTTAACATAGGATTGTTGGGGAAATGCCACTGCAATCACTGCCTGAAGGATGAGAGTCCCCTTCTTCCCTTGGACAATGGGCTACTGGGATCCTGAGCTCTGTTGCTTTCTTGATGGAATCAGAGCAGTGCATCCTGCAACAGACACCTGCAAAAGGATCATTTCTTGCTGCCTCTTCCAGGTATTTCCCTGAAAAAAGCTTAAAGACACAAGCAGCACAAGTGCAGTTGCAGCAGCCGAGGTTAGCAGCCCAGGAGAGGTGGCTTTGCGATACGTGATACGGTTTCACAGCCAGCAGAGCATGTTCAAAGCCCTGATCACTCAGAGCAAGAAGCTCAGTTATCCTTCCCTTCTCGGCCATTCCACATGTGTGAGCAGAGCTGGTTTGACACAAGCAGGAGCAGACGCGTTGGCCTCACACCATGCCAACACCACAGCAGCAAGAGCCTCCCAGTAGCACACGTAGAGAAAAGTCCGCAAGGAGAGAGTACACCACGCTAATTGCAATTTAGCCTGGCCCTTCCAGCGGTGCTCACTGCAGTACCCACCAAAGGGGTCAGCACCTCACTGTGGAGAAAAGCAATCAAGATGCCTTTCTCGTTTTCCCTATCCCCCAAATGGCTTTAAATATGCCTGGGCTGGGAATGCACCCAGCCCTTCTGCCCTCAGGTCAGGTACTGGGCTGTCACCAGGGTAAAGATAGACAGGAGATGGGACAAGTGCATTGTTGTGCCAGTATAGCCTTCCAGAGGAGCACAGCCACCAGAGACACTGTGAAAAGCGGCAGGACACAGCACTGCTGCTCTCTTGCACTGGGATTTAAGCCAGTGGCATTCACAGGCACACAGGCATGTGAGAGCACGAGGCTGTGTTCAGGTCCTAGCTAAATGCGGGCACTCAGCTCAGCATGTGTTCAAGCTAGCACCCAGCTACCCAGACCCTATTTGGCACCTTGTTGGGTCCTTGTCCAGCCTAAGCCTGAATTTGGGGAAATATTGCATCTCCTGCTTTGAATCAGAGCAGCACAAAAAGGACAAGTCTTTGTCCCAGGCACCACAATGCTTTTTGCATCAATTACTAAGGTGACGGGCTAACCACGCTGACCGGAATAGAGCTGGCCTTTCCCACAGCCCCTCCCCACCGCAGGCATCAGTCAGGACTTTGAAACACTGGTTTGATCTCACTTTTCTGGGAAACTGGAACCCACAACTTTCTGCTGTGGTCTCACCACAGCCAAGACAACTGCACCTTTGTGTCCGGCACAGAGAAGCCTCTCGTCGAAGCAGAGAGGAGGCTGAGCCCAAGCCATGGGTCACTCACTGGTCAGGCCAGTGCAGAGGCAACAGGAGGAAAAGCTGGAGTGCTCCTGCTCCTCCAGCCTCCCCAGGGACAACAAACAGCTGCCTCAGAGGATGGAGGAGAGCACACTGATGCTCAGCAATGAGAAGTCAGAGAGCAAAGGTTTAATACATGCACTTTGCGGCTGCAGCGTGCCAGCAGATACAGTCTAAAGTAAGATGACTCAGATGTGATTTCTGCCCCTCCTCTCCCTCTTTTTACGGGAGCAGGAAGAAGAAAAAAAAAACAAGAAGGTTTTGATTCCATATAATTAATGGGCTTTGTGAATCTGCCTAGTTCCTATCAATTCCCTCAAACAAGGCATGTGCTCCCTTTCACTCCACACTGCGTGCCCCTCCCTGAGCTCAGCCCTGCTGGCGGGTGCTGCTGGGTTTCTGTCCAAGACAAGTACAGGGAAAGATTAGAGGCAGAGGTCTCGAGTCACTGGTTGAAAAGGAAGCAAGTGGCCAAGTGGCTGGGCTGTCATGAGCTGCCTTCTCGCATCAACCCTGAGCTTCTGCTCCGGTGCCCCCACCCAGCTGCCCTGCTGTACATCTCTCTGTACAAAACACCCTTGTCCCAGATTCCCAGCCTCACAGGGATTATTTGTGCTATGCCCAATGCCACTCTGCAGGTGGCAGTGAGTGAGGATAGTGGAGAAAACAGATTGTGTCCAGCACCTGGGGTGCACGTCCCAGCCATGGGGACACAGACCCTGAGGAGTGGATGGATCTCTCATCCAGGGAACAAGAAGGCCTAAAGGGAGAGCAGAGGAGCAGTCACAGGCAACCCCATCACAGCTCCGTTACAGGACCTGGCAGCAGAGCAACAGATCCGCCAAGACAAACAGAAGCATTCGCAGCTCAGCAAATCTCCTCACGTACATGCTCCTCCAGACTGGATGCGTAATCCAGCTATGATGAGTTAAGTCTGAGATGGACACAGCAGGAAGAGGGGCATGTCTGGAGCTGGATTCAGGCTGATAAAGTCAAAGGCAGGGCAGGAGAGGAAGAAAGGGTGATAAGGCGTTGAGCAGCAGCAGCCACCCCACAACCCTGGATGCAGGCAGAAGGTAACAGACCTCTTTACCCGCCCCTCCATCCTGGCTAGAGCTGACCTGCCCTGCGCTTCTCTCCAGCTGTTGCTTGCTGCCACGAGCCAGCAAGGGTGACAAGGAGAAGCCCCTGATCTCCCAAGAGCTCAGGGAGCCCGGCTCTGCTTACATTCAACAGCCAAAGCGAACAACATATCCTCACAATCCAACTACACCGCGAACACTGTGTCACTGGGTCACCCCGGCCTGAGGTGAACGGGGCGGGGAGAACATTTTGGTCTTTGTTTTAGGGCTGTTGCCAGGATTCACCCACAAAGTCTCCATGGATGCCTGGAAGCACACCAAAGTTTAAATAATAGAAAAAAGAAAAGCCCAACCCCTTCAAAAAGAGACAAGCTCACAACAGTTTGGAAGATGCCCTGGAGCATACAGGAATGCGCTCCCTGGGCAGCTCGGCAGAATGGGTGCAGAGGACACGAGGGAACATCTCACAGGGACGGTGGCACCGTCCCAGGCGCAGAAGGAAGGAGCCGGGTTGTCCCTTGCCCCGGGACCCTGCAGCCGGCAGGCTCCAGAGCCCCTCCGCCGAGCGCTGCTCCCTCCCTAACGCAAAGGCGCTTCTCGGAGGTGTCCAGCGGACCCCATCTCCTCCGGGCGCTTGCTGCCATCCGGCCTCCCCCCGCCCGCCGCCACTCCCGGGCACGTTCCGGCGCTTCCTCCGCGAGTCCCGCACAGGGTCCGCACGGCAGCCGTGTCCCTGCCCGCCTCCCAGCAGCACGGCTCTGGGGGAAGAGGCAGCGCGTCCCCCGCTGGCAGGGGGACCCCGGGTGATCCCCACGGGAGACGCCGGGGGTAGGAGCGGCAGACCCGGCAGCGCTGCCCTCTTTTTCATCCTCCTCCTTCTCCCTCCCGCCAGGGCTCCGCCGGGGCAGCCGTGGGGGAGCGGGGCCGGCAGCGCCCGGCCTTTGTTTGCCCAGGGCCGGGTGCGGCGGAGCCGGGGGCCCCGAGCCGTGCCACTCACATAGTGCTTGTTGGGGATGCGCCGCTTCTGCACGTCCAGCACCTTCACCTCCGCGATGCTCCGCCTGGGCATGCCTCTGCCCCTTGCAGCCCGGCGCCAGCGGCGAAGCGGTGAGCCGCGGCGGCGCTGGGGAAGGCACTGCCGCACGCAGCCGGGACAGGAGCCTGCAGAGCCGAGCCGAGCCCTGCCGAGCCGCCCGCCCGCTGCCGAGGGCGGGAGGCGGCCCCGGCCCGCCCCGGCCTATCCCGGCCGACGGGGCGGCCCCACCGCAGCTGGCTTAAAGGGGCGACCGGCAACGCCCGCCCCACGCGTGTTCGCCCCACGAGCGGGGCTGGCGGGGTGTGCGCGGAGCCGTGTTCGAGGTGGAGCGGGGAGAGCGGCTCGGCTGTGTCTGAGGACAGCTTTTCAGAGGTGCAACCGGCTGCTTACATCGTGGGGAGGCGGCTGGAGGGGTCCCGGCTTGGCCATCCTGCCTGGCACGGTGGACCCGTTGCTTGGGCTCCATCATCGGGATTTGAGTCTTCACCCTGCTCTTGCCCCGTAACAACAGCCCCTAAGGCGGTTCTTATGACTTGGGCATAAGCAACCACATCCCTAAGGGATATAGGAAATGAGTAGAAAAAGGTGGCTTTCTGGGCTGATGACCTGCCCAGGACACCTCTCTTCCCGGGTAGTCCAACCCCTCCTGCCCTCCTGGATGCCCACCTCCGCCTTTGGAGCAGCTGAGGAGACAAGGCAGTGACCAGGCACTTCTCTACATCAGCACCACCCACGGCCTCCATCTTCCCAGCAGCTTCTCAACACGTGGCATAACCACAGCTCTCTTCCCTGTTGGACTTTTAATTACATTATAAAGTTACTCAAGGCTTGCACTGGCAGGTCATTAGTTTTCATATGAATTCAATTTAATCATAAGCAACTCATCTCACTCCTTAGCAGCTTCTCAAATGTGGCTCTTTCTTATACTGTTAGCTTCACTACAACCATACCAAAAGAGGTACAGGCAGATTGCCAAGGCTTTATTGCATCCCCCTTGCCCTCCCAAAGAGCTCATCTTCATCCCCTTCCCACTCATCTAAGCCCAAGATCACAGCGCCCCTGCAGGGATGGCTGTAGGAAGGATGCTAGGTTGTCTGAAGGGGACGTCACACCCCTGGTGACCTCCCTGATGTTTGCTGGCATGCTGCTGCAGGACTGGTTTACTTGTAGACCACATCACTCCCCTCCTGGCCACAGCATCATTCCTCAGCCAGATATATCTTGAGGGTAGATGGGCCATGGAGAGGCCCTCCCTTCCTTCTGCCATCAGAAAAATCCTGACACTCCCGATGGATGCTGCGGCTGGACCTTGAAGTGCTAATCAAGAGTTGAAGCCTGGGAAAGCACCAACAAGCAGTAGAACTGCAGATTTTGACGTTGTGTGTAGTGCTCAGGCTTGAGCAGATAAGAATTTTACTGGTTTTAAAAGCCCTGGAAGATGCGCAAATCCTCCACAGGTTGGTGAGGAAAACATCCAAAGCACCTGTGCATCCTGTTGGTAAGAGAAGTGTACATTGAGGTGTGGAACACTGGAGGAAACGGAATAAAAGAGGAATGAAACAATTACTGATCTTCACTTGCTGAAAGAAGAAACTAAGGTAGAGAGCAGCTGAGGGCACTGCAATTGAGCAGTGCAGAAAAGGATGTAACCTGAAGAGCTGATGGTTGAAAGGCCAAGCAAGGGGGGCACAGGGGTAACAGGAGCAGGTAATTGGATATGTGAGCCACAAAAAGGAGCACAGAAACACGATAAACAGCATGCAATAGATTATAAATTACAAGGTGAAGGAACTGAGTTATGAATGCCATGGCTGCAGCCGTCCCTCTTTCTTCGGGCACTGGTTTGTTCTAGTTGGCAGCAACTGAGGGACTGCCAGGCATCAGGGAGAGGGTGACTGTGTCTGGGACACTGGAGCTCTGGTCCGATATAATCTGGTAATTTGTTCTGGTAATTGGTAAAGGAGTGCACAGACTGACCCTACATCCCCCCTGTGCACTGAAACTGACATAGCGAGACTGATCATCTTGCTCCCCAGCTTGAAGCATCTCAGAGGAACACAAACAGTGCTTTGCTTGGGGAAGCTTTGTGCCCACGTGCCTTCTCAGGGGTGCATGAAACCCTTGGGCCCTTGCTGACTAATTCATCTCCCTGTGCCACAAGGTGCCCACAAACATATGTGACATGGAAAACAAAAGGCGAACGTATGAATGAGATCTCATGGCATCTTGGACCTACCTGCTCCAGGGACCAGACCCTTGCCTCCTGCCTTCACCCTTTCAGATCCACTCTGTGTACTGCCCTGGATGTGGCCCCATTACTGCCACATGCTGCTGGGCTGTTGGGCCATTCCTTTATATCTGGTATAAATCACATGTATCAGACAGCCAGCTGTTACACACAGGGGGTTATTCTATCCATGTCTTCCAGCATAAATCCACTCCAGGCCTGCAAATGATGGCAGAGAGCCAGATGAATGCACAAAATCAACTGGAAACACTTAAGTTTCAGCATCACTTCCCTGGCACTGTAACCTGCAGAAGTGACTCCATCGCTCCTGGACCCCAACAGCAAGAGGCAGTGGCCGCAGCCTGGCAGCTTCTGAGCACCCAGGAACAAGCAGGGGTTGGAGACAATCACAGCTAATGCTGCAAAATGGTCTCTGTGTTTAATTAATGAGTCTGACAAGAGTTGTTGAGATGAGCAGAGCGCGGCTTTGCACACTGAGCTGATTGCCTCCCAAGGGAGACACATTGGGAAGCTGGCTGTGGAGACGTACAGCCTGGCTTGTGCTCTACTGCACCTTGGTTATTTATCAAGGAAACTGCAAAGCATTTGCTAAGGGAGCCCAAATGAAGGGTTTGAGATGGACCTGGGGGTCCCATGCTTGGCCCTCACCTCTGGTGGTGTGGCTGCAGGAGCAGCAGAGATCTGAAAGCAGCACTTCCTATGATGAGGTTAGGTGATACAAGGGTAGAGGTGCAACTTAGGGCAGCTTTGGGATAAAAAGCTTATCTCTGGCTGCCCCTACTGAAGGTTGAAGTATTGTTAAGCCAAACAAAATAACTACACAGGGGAGCTCACCACATACTTGGGAGTCAAGATCTCCTTGACCCATTTGCACTCTCCCTTCTCCCTATCAGGATCAGCTGATCAACTTAAAGCAAGAAGGCAAATGACTTCTGAAAGGCCATGTGTCAGCTCAGACATGCAAATGGGTTTCCACTTGACTGTAAGCAGGATCCAGCTCTTTGGGCACAGCCAGGTCCCACAATCGGCCCTGAACTGCCCAGAAAACACAATCTGTGGTCATTCTGGCAGGGAGAGTCCACTACTGCTGCTTGCTTTTTAATTTAAGAATTATGAGTGTCTGCCAGGTGGTAAAATGCTCCTAGTCCTGCCCTGTGTACAGAACAAATGTACCCATCTTCCCCAAGCTCCCCCACAACGATTAGTCAAAAGTGATGCTCCTACCACAACAGAGGGCAAATTGCTGTAGCTCAAGCCCAGCAGAGCAGTGGTTATGCACCATATCACCAGGACTAGATTGCACTAATTCTTAGCCACCACCAGCATTTTCCACTGCTTTGGCCCCAGTATTGCAGGGTTTGCTGTGTGGTGTGGATGCTACCCAACAATCGACTCGTCAGCAGACTGCACCCATCTTGCACGGAGATATGGCAGCAGGGAACAGAACACAGGGAGAGGATGCCTCAAATGCAGGAGGCTGCCCTGGCGTAGATGTGCCGCTGGGTAGGAGAACCCTGGAAAACTCCTAAGGACAATGCTGGAGCAGGAGACAAAGTAGTGAAGCACCGACGAGAAGCAGAGATCAGGTGAAAGGTGTGCCACAGAGGATGATGAACCCAGGAGAAAAGCGAGCCAACATTTCAGTGCAACGGGACAGCTCAGCTCTGCGCTTGTGCAGGCAGCAGCGGGGCTCCAGAGCCCAAGGCCACTGCTTCAGTGCGCGTGCCATCTAGTGAACAAGAGAAAGAAGAGCAAATAATCGCCCGTCCATCCCTTGCAAGCATGGAAACCACGTCCAGGGGAGTCCCACCGGGTGCTTGTGAGGGCAGGCGGGGTGACAGGCACACATGCCCCTGCTACCCACCCGCATCCCACCCAGGACAGCAGCAACAAACAACCCCATCAGCCCGGCAGAGCCCCCAGCCTCTGGAGATGCTTGGCTTGCTGGAGTCCTGGGTAGGTTGGCATTTGGAGAATTAAACCAGCGGCCAGTGCAGCAGAACACACACAACAGGATTTGTATTAACAGGGTGCAGATGACTTTTGGGGAACATGCCTATGGTAGTGCTCACCTCCAGCTGTCCTGCACTGAGGGAGAGCAGATGCAGCCATAAGAGAAAGGAAGTTAAGCACAAGCTCCAACTCCATGACTCTCCTTGCTTTTTCTTCCCCCAGTTTCACATTCTCTTCTCACAGGAAGGTTGAAAAAGCCTTTGGGCAACCCAGAGCATCTTGGCACCCAAATGTCACAGGGCATACAGCACAGAGGAGGTAATGAGGAGAGCTGAGCATGCTACAGCTGCTGCAGCGCCAGTGACGTTTCAGGGATGTCATTTCCATTTTTAAAAATTAAGGAAGATTTTTTCCCTTGCTCCATTTCCAGCCCTGCACCGTTGCAGAATGGTAGATAATTATTCTGGAATAAACAGTATTTTCAACATATTTCAGAAATAGAAATATTCCCGTGGTTGAAGCTCCCCTCAGGCACTGCCAAAAACATGCAGGTGAAGCTAAATACTCCCATGAGATCCTCTGCTTTACTAGGATACATTGAGAGAGCCCATTTTTGATCAGTGCATCCCAGGAGACAGAGCAGTCCTGGTACATGTAAATGTAAGAGATGGCTAATTATGTGTCTTCACCTTACTTCATTTCTTACTATCTCATGGAGCAAGGAGACAGCATCCTTACACTTTGCTCTTGTCCTTCTCCCACCATAGTGCTGCCCATTTAAAACCCCACCAGCAACAACTTGCCATACCAACTCCCTCTCCTTTCAGCACCTCACGTCTGAACTCACAGCCTGCAATATTACTTAACCAGGGTGGAGACAGGTAGCAAGGTCACTTTCAGCACGAAACCCAAGGTAGAAGTTGGCAGGCTCCAAAGCATGCTTCCAAAAATGAGGGTAAAACCACACCAGCTCCATGGGCTCACGTCAAAGCCACTGTGTATCCTTGCTGGGTGTAGGGCATGTGGATTATAGGAATCAGAATTAAATCAGCAGGTAAAAGTTTCTGAACAGGAAACAAAGAGCACACATGGTCGGTTACAGAGGTGATGGGAGCTTTTCTAACAAACCCAAGGGAGCAAGCAGAGATCTTCTCCTGCACTGACAGGGGAAGAAGAGGTTAATCTTGGCCCCGTAACACATACCCCAAATCTAAGTTCTCCTCAGCTGAGGGCAGAGGGAGGCATCGCTAGGACCTCCTTATCCCACCAGAGCAAGGGAGCTGAGGCATTGTCCGAGATCTTCTGTTAAAGCCAGGCAAGCTAATTTAAAAGGAAGAAAAAGCCATGCATAAGCGGTTTGCACCCTTCAGATGACAGGATGCAATACTCCCTCTTCACCAAGCAGGGTCAGCCGAGCACTATTCTAACACACCACGAAGTCATCGAGAGAAGCAACTGCTTCGCCCAAGGTCTACCAGAGTTCAGGTTCGCAGCAAAGATGGTATTGACGCTGAACTGCAGCAGAAGTGTTTCTGAAGCACCCAGCTCCATTTTAAAGAACTGAAAGTTCAGCCTTGCACAGTTCACACGCCAGAACTGGTTCTAGAGATTTCTGTAAGTCAGCAAAACCTAGAAGCAAAGCCGGTCTGAGGCCACAGCCGGTGATCAGGCAGGAAATCAGACACATGCCCAGGTTTCTCAGTCTGTTACTTTATTAGAAGGGTCTTCACATCATAGTGGTGGCCCCACTGGAGGCACTTTAAAAAAATATTAAGAAAACCTTTTTATTCAAAGCCATATTTTTTAAATGGCATCCCATCCCTCTCAGAAATAAGCCGGGTTTATTCATGGTTCCTTCTGCAGAGGAAACAACAGAAACATCCTCTTTTTAAAGGGGGGAAAATATAACCACCCTGTAAACATGACAATCGGAATATGTGCCCTCTTCTAGGAGAGAGATGTGATGCTAGGGCCCTGACACACGCAGTGAGGGAACAGAGAATAGGGACATGGCAGGGGACAAAACCATTCCTCCCCTCTGTTAGAAAAAGCAAAACTGTAGCCAGCTCCAGGCTGCAGATGAGGGGGACTGGAGAAATGGACAACCGATTTAGCACAGGGGCATCACATCAGCTCTTTAAGAGTCCTCAAAAGTAGTCCCTTTCCTTATGGCCACACAACAGCCAGAGAGAGCCAACACTCCCTGGGCTGGTGAAGGCAGATCACATGAAGGACAGGCACCGGGTACTGATTTCAATGACAACAACCATTTCATAGAACAGCTCCATCCTGATCCCAATGGGATCAGGAACAAAACCACTAGGGCTGCTATAACACATTCCTAATGCAACTAAAAGGCCTAAACCAGCACACGTCCTGGTTCAGGAATAACCCTCTGCATTTGTAAATTTTACATCAGTTCCCAACCTTACATATCCAAAAGGCACAGCCAATGCTTCTGAGATGGCACAGGCAGTCTTTCTAGCAGGACAGGCTAGCTCCTGAAAAGCTGCTATGCAGTCTGGTTGCAAAGCATCCCAGACCTTAGGTATGTCCATGTAGGCTATGCCTATTAATAGACATTAATGGTGTGGATTCAGAGGAAACTTGGAATGGCCCAAATGGATGTAGTCTTAGTAGTTTGCAAGAAGCTTATAAATATGTGTTATCAACTTTAAATGGGTAGCGAACACATTCCCCAGATAAAGAGGTGTTAAAAGACCTGGGGGCTGACTCCTTCAGCTAGGTACCTAGATAGCACATCACATACCACCTTCTCCTGAAATGCCAGTGTGCCTCTAAGTCAACATATGAGGCTTGAAAATAACAAGTTTATTTTTTCTTTCTTTTTTTTTTTCCTTTTTAAGAGCAGAAACATTTTTTTCTTGCTAGGGAAGCAAACCTAAACCAAAGTTGTCCAAAGATCAACAGAGAGAAGAACTGAAGTGCTACCATACACCTTTTGGTGGTGTAAAGAAGAAGGTGCTGTCCCGAGAGGTCTCTGTCCCCCCACCCAGGCCTGTGCACTGGGCCATACGCAGCAGCACAGTCAAGCAGTGCCTTGTGCAGGTGGAGGACAGCAGTCCAACAGAGACACATCACCATGGAGCAGAAAGGACAGAGGGCTGGACCTGCCACCGCTCTGCCAAGTGACTGTAAGCTGAAAGCCAGGAGAATCATGTGAGAAACTGCAGCACATCTTAAAGAGATGAGACATCAGTGGAGAAGGCGATGCTGAGAGTAAACAAGCCACCATGACTTGTCTTTACATCTCCTCTTCCTTTGTACACCTTGCTTCAGGACTCATTTATTCCTTCCAAATGATGCTTTGCAGCCCATAACCCTGACTGCAGAGTGGCCAGGCTGGCTGACCCATATTGCCCACACATACAGAGCACTTAAAGTATCTTAAGCACAGGTGTGACCATGGGTTCTGGCAATAACATCCCTTGGCTCCTCACTTGTCCTTACCAGAAGACACATGACTGTGGCCAATACCTCACTGTGTCACTGCAGGACTGAACACCGTTACAAACCTCCCCCTCTGCACATACACATATACTTCTTAAAGAGACAAAAGCCTGCAGCCAGCTGAACAGTTTAATTATGCCATAGTCCAGCCTCCAGTAAGACAGTATTAGCTAGATGCCAGAGGGACTACGGTGCTAGCAATTATAGCAAATGAAGAAGCAGAAGCATCTTTGGAAGGATGTCCAGATGGTCCCCTTTCTGAACAGTCTGTACAGGGAGGAAGAGGAAAGAAAAAACCCAAACTTCCCTCCTCAAAGGCAAAAAAAATCCACATCACTGTCTCTCTCTTGAGCAAAAAAAGGGCCACAGTAGATAGAAATACTTCTATGGCAAGCGTTGAGGGATCACAAGGCCATGGTTAGCCTAAGACAATGCCAAAGCTGCACTGCCTCAGACTAGTCCTGACAGAGGAGTGGGAGAGGGAGCAGCCACAGCGGAGAGAGGCTGAGAACCCCTGTGCAGAGGTCAGGAGCCATCTCCCACTTCTGTTCAGAGCAGTTATTGCTTCAGCCTGAGCTGACAAGCCAAGTAAGCACCAGGCTCACATGAGAGGTGACGCATCCAGTTAACAGTGCAAATACAGACACAGAAAGGGTCCTGCATGGCTTCCCAGCCTGGAGCTGTGCTGAGCAGGCCAGCTCCTGGGAAAGCCACCAAACTTCCAGTCAGCATCCCCAGTGCAGGACAGAGGCCACGTTTATCCCAGACAGAGTGAGAAGACGGGAGGGTGCTCTTGTAAGAAGAGGCTGCTGAGGGGATGGATCTTCCAAGTCCAAGTTGCCCCTCTGCAGCCCAGGGGGACACAGCAAGTACCAGCCGGTGTCCTGCCAGCTGCAGGGTGTTACAAGCTCTCTGCAGAGCTGAATGGGACGAACTTGGCATGTTTAGTTGGGGATGCTGGCGTCTGTCCATTTGCCTCCTCACTCAGCTTGAAGAACATCTCCTGCTCACGCTTCTTCTGGTTCAGCTCATCCTCCAGGGCCTTAAGCAGAAAGGAACACACATAAGAGCTGTATTTGAGATTGTACTGGAGCTACAGACATTTTCCCCCCAACCAGCCAAGCAGGATACCCTGCTCATGCCAGAGGCACTACCTTTTTCCGCGGTCTCAGCTTGTCTCGCCACTCCTTCATGTGCTGGTTGTGGTTCTCATCCAGGGACTTAAGCTTCTGGGTTTCATGCTCAATCAAGAGGTGGCACTTTTCATTCTAAACAGGGATCAAAAAGCAGAACACCCATTCAGCATCTAGCGGTTCTAGACTGTAAATCCTGTGGTCAAACAGGACTTGCATCAGCCAGAGGCATTCAGAGCTCTGAGCTCCAGGGCACATTTAGACATGGCCACAAAAACCTCTCAAGGCAGAGCAAGGGGACATCAGCTAGTTCACTGACTGTCCTCTGCTGCCACTTCTTATGACCCACTCCCTGTGCTGAAGCAGAAACAGCACACAGGCAGCTCAGAGAGACTAAGCCATGATGGACAGTACCTGCAGCTGCTGGAGCTCGTTCATGTTGCTCTCACACTGGGCCTGCATGTCCTTCATCTGTGTCTCATGCTTCTGCTGCTGGTGCAGCCGCTCCGCTTTTTGCCTCTTCTCTTCCTGCTGAGCAAACTGGAAGAGACAAAAGCAGGTGCCCATGTAGGCAGCATTGCTATGACCTCCGAAGCTGGTTAAGAGACTGGCCAGCTTGCACTGTTACATGGGAAAGAAAGAACAACTCCAAGGATGCTTCCCAACACTGTCATGACAGAAGGCAGTGCTGAAAACCACACCTGATGCCACAAAAGAAAAGGCCTCCAATTCCCCGCAATGGGTTAGAAATTTGGGACCAGTTGCCTTTTTCTAACTTCCCTTTGCCAGGAGGCCAGCAAAGTACTTGACCCCAAACCAAGCCTCAACTTGGTGCCCTTTGCAAGACCTGACCTGTTTTATCTTCTCCCGTTGCTCGGACGCACTCCCGCTGGAGTGGATGTGAAGGCTCTTCTTGTACATGGCCATGCGCGTCTTCCCTTCACTCCTCTGGATTTTGGGGAGCCGGGCTTTCTCCTGCTGCTGCCGAATTTTCAGCTGCTCCAACATGCGCTGGTTGTACCGCTGCATTTGCTCCCTTTCCTGCAGTGGCAGATGGGCGGGTATCAGAGGAGAAGGGGCACCTTGGGCCAGCAAGAAAGTGCTGAGGAGACCAAAGGGAGCTAGAGATCACATCTGGGAATTGCACAGTGGTGGCTGGTGACAGACAAAAGGTAAAGGGCAGCTATTGAACATGCTGTGAAAGCAGAGAAGGGGCTGGAAGGGACCAGAAATGATTGAGATGTGCCAATCTCCACTCACTGCTCTGAGAATCCATCATCCCACATACTGGACAGTGACAGATTTTCAGAAAAGACCCCAAATTCACAACTGCTTTTTGTACATTAAATGCATGCAGCACAGAATACGTGTCCCAAGCAAGTAAGTTGACCTGACCATTATTCTAGTCCCTTTTCACTAATAATGACCGAGCCCCTTAACTCCTAACCCACCCTTACCCACTTATAGCCTAAAAAGGAAACATTCCTTTCTGGGGACACCCAGGCACCCTGCTGACCAGCACTGGCATAGAAAGGTGCTAACTCTTCACCTTCTCGTGCTTCCGGAGCAATTCATGCCTCTGAAGGAAATACTGGTCCTTTAGCTGCTGCTTGATGAGCTGGTGTTTCTCCTGTTGCTGAAACTCTTCGAGATCCCAGATGCACGCCTCCCGGTCTGAGGAAGGGAAAAGTGTCAGGAACTCACCCTGGCCTCTCAGCTTGGTCACACAAAGCACCCCAAGCACAAGCAATCCCTTACACACAGGAGCATTGCAGCAGATGTGGGAGGTGATTGTTCACCTCCTGTTTTCCAAGAGAAATTGGTGGCAAACCATAATGAAGAATCATTTCTTGCAATTATGAAGCCCAATTGGTTCTTATTTGTAAAGCGCTTTGAAGATTAAAGCACTAAGTATTATTATTGTTAAACATTTATACAGGATCTGGCAAGACTGGTTTATCCAAATCCTATCCTGCCAGCTTGCAACTCTGTCACAGCATCTGCTGCGTGGGAAGAACCAGTGTTGGATAAACCTATCATTACAGCCTTTGCCACCCACCTCTCATGAGCTGCTGCTTTTTGTTCAGGCACTCTCGTTCCTTGTCGCAGATCTCTCTCTTGTTCTGGGCAGTTATATTCTTCATGGCTAGCTCCAGGTCCTCCTTCTGCTTGGCCAAAAACTCCTGCTCCTGGAAGAAAACAGCAGTAGCACCATGAGCCCTCCTGCTGCTGCAACTTGAAAAGCATCTGGTGGTGTTTTAAAAACTGCTAAGTCCCTAAAAGAAGGATGTTTCTGGCTATTGTGCACTTCTCAGTCTTGGAGTCCTGGCAATCTTCTCTCAGCCTTACCATGGTTTGCTTTTTCTGGGCAAAGTCATCCATCTTCACCTTCATGTTCCCTTTGCGCTGTTGACGTGGTAGCTTCTCAACCTCATTCTTGACCTTTGGAAAGGGAAATGAGATTATCAGTGGGTAGCTTTAGGGCAAGGACAACCCCACCAAACCTTGCTAAACAGCTGGACCTCAGGCAACACCCAAAGTAAAGCAAGAGCTTCCTGCTAAAACACCAACTGCTTCCCTGTCAAGTTCTGCCATGGAGAAATGCTGAGCCTGGAACAAAGAGATGCAGGAAACCAGCTTTCCTCCCTCCTCCTCCCCCCATTTTTACCTCCTTCTTCATCTGCTTCAGCTGTTCCAGGAATTTGACATGGTCCCGCTCCTGCTCCAGGCGAATGCGCTTGGCCTCCTCTCTCCGGCGCAGCGAGTGATCTTGTTCCATCTTCTCAATCTGTTGCTTCTGCTGCCGTTCGAGATTCTCCAGTTCAGTGTCAAAGAATTTCTTCTTTGCCTATATGGGAAGGGAACAGAGGTCAACCCCAGCCTCCCCGCCTCTTCCTTCCAAAAAGTTTGTGATTTTTTTGGGGTTTTGTTTGTTTTAAAAGAAGATAAAATAAGGGGGTGGGGGCTACGCTTGCATGGATTGAGCCTCTTTACTGAACACAGAGGAAAAAAATTTCCATATAGCACCCCATGCAGCCCACAGGGCAATGCCAGTGCTAGTGTGAGCAGAAAGTGCTTCTGAACTTGTTCTAGTGCTGATGCACTTCAAGACTTCTGCTTATGTCCTGATAGGCAACACCTCACTGGGACCCATAGCCCTTGGAGAGCATCAGGTGGTGAAGCTCATGTAGAACGGTTCTTTTGCTGCAGACAAGGATTTCCAAGTTTGAGGGCATTGTGCTCCAACAGCACCCTTAGGTCCGATCCCTTCCTGTGAGCTGCAGAGATGGAGCACCCGGGTGTCAACAAGAACAGGGTGCAAACTGCCCCAGGGAACGGGTAAAGAAAGCAGGTTTGGGGCTTTTGCACATTGCGCTGTAAGGTGAATAGATCTCACAGATGAGAAGTGACTTGCTGAGATGGGAACTCACAGATGTGGCACATCAAGACTGTAGAAATACAACAGAGCACACGAATGAGCGATGGCTCCCAGCCTGCTGCGAGAGGCTGGGATTACCAGGCGCACGTGTGAGGTGAATTAATAAAAGGGTATTTAAAAGATGGCTCATGAAAGTGCTAAAGGGACTTAGCTACAGAATTATTTTACTTCAACGGAAGCTGCCCATGCAGGGACTGAATACGTAAGCCCAGTTTATTCAATTTACACTCAGAGACTTGCCAGATTTCCTGCTGTCACATGCTGGCCACACTGCTTCCTTAAAGGTTTTTTCTGTGAAATACAACAGCTTTAGAAACTGTTTCTCACAGTAGCCACAAACAGACGTACAAGAAAAGGCCATTAAAGAGGGAAAGTCCAGAACAACCCTTCCCCTGCTACATCCTGCCAGCAGGGGCCTTTGGTGCTTCGCAAGCTGAGGGTTGCATATGCTTAATGCCCACAAAAGCCTCTGCCCTCCACAGATGCATCCCATGCCTCAAATCCCAGAGGGGCTCCTCAGCAGTCCTGCTCCCTCTGGACATGATGCCCCAGGACTGCTACAACTCAGACAGCATCACCCTGCACTAGGGTTTGCAAGGCATCTGTAGAGGAAAAGTCAAATGAGCCGATATCCATGAGCTTCCCCCTTCCACATACCACCATTTCTTGCTCGAAGCGCCTGAGCATCTGCTCCAGCTGCAGCTGATGTTTGCTGTTGAGCTGGGCCTGGTTTCGGTGCTCCTCCTTCTGAAGAAGACGCAGCTCCCGCAGCTCCTGGCGCCTGTTGAGGGTTAAATAGAGAGGGAGAGAGAAGCAGAGAGTCAGACAAGTACAGGGGCGTGCGCCTGAATGGAGACGACAGAATCAATAACCAGAGCACTTCAGGGCAAATGAGAGCTGCGCAGCCATCCTTGCTCTCAGCAAGAGCCACTTGCACTCAGCACAGGCAGGAGGTAAATGCCAACTGACTGATGTGCTCTCAGGTTCTGTGACACTGCGAGGAAGCAGGATGCTAATTACGGTAACTCCTGGCAAACCATCAAATTGCACAGGTAAGGCCTGTTAGCATTCCCTGTGTGTGAAACAAGCCCCGTCAAAGCTCCTAAGGCAATTCTGCAGGCACTGCTCCACAGCCAGCACCCAAAATACACATTCTGCCAGCTGCATCAGTGCATACTGGTCTTCAAAACACAGCTCAGGCCAAGCTGGTGCTGCTCTGGCCTGGCCCCTGTGCTCTGCATCCATTCTTGCTCACACCCAGGTGGCAGAAGAGGCAGTTTTCCAGAATTCAGATCTATCTGTCACAACACTGCATCACTCCCCTCACCAAGCAAAAAGGAGCCTCTGCTCAGACAGTTGCATTTGAGCCTGACACGTTTGTGCCTAGTTGAGCTGGAATATACTGACGTACAAAAGGAACAGCAGCAGCTTCCCCATGCAGGATCCCCACCGTGACCTCTGCTGCCATGCATTAGCCTTACACACCAAGTACAACTCTCCCTGGGGGCCCTCCTGGGAAAAGCACTTTGGAACAATTTCTTCTTTCCAAACAAACTCAAGCCCCATTAAATCAGCTGGCACAGTATGATGCGCTCTCATCTGATCTTGCCTTCAAATCAAAACCTGGGCATGTTCCAAGAAACCAGAAACAAGCCCCTTAAGTGCAAATCAAGATGCCAAGAGAGTTGATCGTGCCCACTAGCTAGCCCTAGGGGAATAACTGCTCCTCCTAAAAGGTGCTCAGGGACTTGATGCTTTCCAACAAAACCTCTGTGTCTCTTCACCCACCTCACAGATGGAGAAGGCATGATTTAAAGAAAGGCCTCTTTCCAAGGATGCCACCACAGCTCGGAGTGGACCAGGAGAAAGCAGCTGTGCCTGGAAATTCCCTATATGCTAGTATGCATGCTCGCTGTGTTTTATTGGGGCTATGTGCACTTCTCACACAAGAATGAGTAGCTAATGAGCTTCTGTATAGATCTGATATTAGGGCCCATGAATAAGGTTACCACAAGGACACACAGCACTTGGGATGAATTGTATTCTCAGAGGGCCCCTCAAAGCAGCACCAGGGAACCTAGATTAGGGCATCGAGCAAAACAGTTTGTATTTTGATTATTTTAAGGGCCTTTTCATTTCAGTGCTGCTCCTGATAGTAACTGAGCTAGAAACAGCAGCTCCTCTTCCTGAGAACAGCTCATGGAGGTTTGAAAGCTGTAAGATCCACAGAGGAGTCATAAAGGCTGAAGCAGGGAGGATACATTCATGAATATTAAGTGATGCTCAAGTGGTTTACAACTCTGTTGGCCTTTCTGTTAATGAATTCTGAGGAGATAGAAGAACAAAAGGAAGAGGAGCATCTTAAGAACATTTGTGTGCTTATTTCCATTAAGCCAGAACACCTACAGCCCTGGAGACACATTCAGTCATCCCTAGAGGACAGAGCGAGCCATAGCACAAGCTTCTCTCTCATCACAGCTTTGCTGCACCTTAGCCCCAAGATGCATCCCTCATTTCTCTGCACGAAAACAGAGCTCAGTTTAGTCAGTACATCAAGCCCTCTGCCAGTCAAGGAAAGGCCAAAAGAAGTTATGTCCACACTGGACAGTTGTTCTGCCCAAGTGGGATCACGACAGAAAATAAGAGGACATTAAGTCGCTCCTGAATTTGTTTGCAGAAAACCCTGCCCCGGCTGGTGCCCTGCCCTCCCTGCATCCCAGTGACCCACTTGCCTGAGAAACCTCATCTCTTCATCCTTCTTCTCATCCTCACTGATGATTTTCGAGGTGGTGACGCTCACCTCTACTCCATCCACCACAAACTTGCGGGTGCGCTTTAACGTTTTCTTCTGCATCCGGGAATCCTGAGTTCAGCAGGAGGGGGAAAGGAGAAATTATGCAGCAGAACTCCCCTGCTTGTTGCATGGGGTGCAGAGCTGGAAGCTTCAGAGCAACTTTGATGCCATGTTAATGAGGAACATAAGCAGGGAAACCACATCAAGTGAAAAACAGCAGCAGATTTGGAGCTGCTCTTCACACCACTCAGCCTTGCTACGATGCTTCAGTACAGTGTGATTTCTATCCTGCAGAAACCTGATCTCGAGAAGAGGCAACCTACCATGTGAAAACCCTTCCTCGCCATGTCCAACTAAAGCAAAACCTGATAGGGAACACTAGGATTCTTTCTTAATTGCAGTGCTGAAAAATCCACACAACAGGAAGCTTGCAATGGTTCATTTAAAGGCTCCTGCACCATCTGACCCACAGGTACGCCCCCATATCCTTGCAGATGTGAGCCAGCCAAGGTCCTCACATCAGGCTGTGCTTGCAGACGGAGCCAGGGAACCAAGCCAGCCCTGCTCAAAGGCTCAGCACTCATATCCCTCTGGTCCTCATTACAATACTCCACTAATCACAATCAGCTCTGAGCCTCTCACCGTGACCTCCACAAAGCACAGCCCAGGCTCACTTACATTAGCATTGGCAGGGACAAGTGTCAGGAGCACCCATCCTCACCCAGCAATGCCACAGCCGGTCAGCATCCCCCTGCATGGTCAGCAGCCCAAGCTTGGCTGAAGAACTGTGACCAGGGACTCAGTTTCTTTGGCAAAAAAATAAGGATATGAATGACTTGAATCATACAGCCCTACAGGAAAGCGTAATGGTGCAATGAGCAAAGGCTCCCTGAAGTCCTTTTGCTCTTGTAGTGATAGCCATTAGAGACATAGAAGGTGTCAGAAGAGCTTCATGTGAGCCTGCAAGGCCCAGAGCAAGCTCCTGGAAAGCTTGCTGCAAGAAAGGAGTCAGACAAGCTCTGAGGGCATGCAGCTTGCCCACAGTGTGACAACAGACCACTATAGCAGCGGTTCAACCCACAGACAAATTGGTGCCAAAAGGTTCTCATGAGATCAGCCTGTGTCATAAAGGCTCTTACTGCCCCAAACTGAATTCAAACAGCTGGCTAAAACTCCTGCATTGTCCAAATGAGAAAATGCCACCACTGAGCTGTCTGCACCAACCCCTGTGCCCAGTAACACCCTCACTCACTGCCTGAGCCCACTGACTTGGGGATGTGGCAGCCCGGCTGGTGCTTGGTCTCCAAGTGGTCCCCAAGTTCTTCCCCACTGTTGAACAAGCAGCTCCCTGCCTTAGTCAAGGAGCTACTCAAACACGGATATTAAACCAGAGCTATTCATTTTCTCCGGGTCTTCTCCGTTACCCCTCGGTAGCAGGCCAGCATCCTCTCCTGAACACAAGAAAATGTGTTTTCAAACATTCCTGTAATGCAAATTGCTCTCCGGAGAAGAATCTGACAAACTGTGGTCATACGGGATGCTGACTTTGAGTGCTCACACTTCACAGCGCACATCCCAGTGTGCCCCCTCCAGCTCCCAAGGGCTTCCCCCAAAGCTGTGAGCTCCCAGGACACACACAGGTCAGGCCTCAGAAAGTCAAGCTACATAGTCAAAAGAAGGAGCTCCATCCGCAGGCAGGCGTACCTCAGAAAGTTCGGGTTACCTTTTCAAAACCCTATCTCCTTTTGCCTATGTCTGATCATTTTTTCCTGCCAGCTGCAGCCTCCCAAACTCACCTGTAGATTTCTCATTCCTAATCTTCCTGAAAATAAGAAAACAGACCTGAATGCTTTTTACCAGAGGTTTGGGTTTTGTTTTCTCTGGACTAAACTATAAGCAACTGGAAAAAAAGTCTGGTAATAAAAGGGTCACTTTAACTTTGCAGTTTAGCCTGTGATAAAATGCATGTAATAGTTAATGTTTACAGTCAGAAATGGTTTAATTCTCCTGCTGTAACCTGCCTGGCACCCTGTACACAGAACCCAGCAGCACCAGGAACATGAGCAAGGGCAGAGCAGGGGAGTTTAACCCCATGAAGCTAAGGCTGGGCAAGGAGCCTGGGTGAGGAGGGAGCAGCACAGCCTGGTACCTCCCATGCACTCACAGCTCATTGTGCAAAGCAGAGGCTTCAGCAGAACATCTTTCCCAGAGCCCTCCATCAGCATCGTTTCTGCAGAGCAGCTCTGCTCGAATGCCTTGCTCGGAGAGATGCCATTTGCTTTGTTCTGAGCAATACCTCTGGCTGGGGCAACTCAAACCGTGACCTAGCATGACCATCTCTTTGAGACTTACTCCGTGTAAAACCCAAGAATTCCTTTCCCTTTCTAGGGGAGCAACTGGGGAGAGCAATTACATGTGTGGCATCGTATTCGTCTTTGGCTGGCCTCAAGGAGACCAGGTAACATGGGAAAGGCAGTGATGAGGGATAAACTGCTGTGCAAGAGCATCACATTTCCCTCATTAAGGATCCACATTAATTGCAGGCTCCTGCAGGGGATGCTGGCTCTCATGCTCAAGCAGGAGACAGAAGGGGAGGAAGGTTTTGCCAAGAATGGTTTTCTCAGCACGTTTCTATGCCGGGAAGCTATCACTCATGCAGGCAATTGGATAAAGATCTTGTGCAACACATCACTTTGCCCTCTTAAGTCACACACATTTCTTCTTCTGAAGCTCAGCAAATACCATTCCAGTTATTTTGCCTCTTCCTCCAAGCCATGCTGACCTGGCCAGCTCTGGCTCAAACATTCCCAGCCTCCAGAAAGCTTTAGCAAAAGCCAAGAAGCCTGGGAAGTCTTCATGCAAGTTACTGCTGACACAAACCAGGCCAGATGTATGGCAGGTTGGAAAAATTAAGAGAGGCATTAGCCCAAATAAGCTTTCTCCTAGAGCTAGGAGAGCAACAGCGTGATGGGCAATGGATAGCTTAGGAAATCACATTTTGGGTTTCATACTCGTCCTTGCTCCAACTGTGTATGACTGCGCAAGTCAGGTGAGCTGCACAGTTACTTCACACTCCTCAAGGGCCCAAAATAACTATACAGCATCAGACTTCAGTGGCCTGACACAGCAGAGGACACATGCACCTGCAGCAGCTCCACCAAGAGCTTTTCTTTCACTTGAGAACATACCATGTGCCCATGGCATAATTTAACCCAGCAATATGTGCTGCGCTAGCTGAAGACCAGCTGGGACAGGCATCCCACAGACAGAGAAAACAAACCATCAAAGGCTTTCCCTAGAGATGGGCTTCCTCCCTTCTTGCTGCCCCTATGTTTATTTGCAGAGCTCCAAGCCTGGACGCTCATGCTGCAAGCACCATGTCCAGCCTTCCCAGCTACCTGGAACATAGGCACATAGGTGGTCTTTAGCATCACGCTAAAGCAAGATTCCCAGACCCTTTGTCCTCAATCACCCTCTGTCCTCTCCTACTTTACCTGTTCCCCACCTTCAAACACAGGTCAGACTTGGGGCAACTCACACTTTCTCCTCCTGTAGTCAAAGATCAACCCCATGTAGAGCACAGCATGATGCTTTCTCAGGAAGGAGTTTAAGGGGCCATGGCTGAAGTGTGGGTGTGCACAGCCTCTCAAGGAAAGGATCTGAATTTCAGATCTGAATTTTAGGACCTGGCTGAAAAGAACCTCAGCGCTTTTTAACAGGGGGTTGCTGCTCTTCCTTCTTCACACCCTCTGCCCTCCACACCACTCACCTTCAGGGAGATGGAGCCACTCTCCCTGTTGAGGGACAGGTCAGCAGACAGGGAGATGGTGAGGTCCATACTTTCGGAGGCTGAAGTGCTGCCAGAATCTGAATCCCCTTTGGATCGGCTGCCAGCGAACAGAGCTGGGGAATCCAAGCTCCCATTGGCAAGCTTCTCCTCCATTAAGTTCTCCAGGTGGCTGCTCTCTGGTCGCTCCACGATGCTCTTCCGCTCCTTGCTGCCTGGCCCGGGCTGCTTCTCTGCCTCCATTGAATTACTAAGCCGTCTGGGCTGCAAGATGATGTCTGGCTTGCCCTGGGTGGCTGAGGTGGCAGAGCTGGCAAGGGCTTTTGTGGAGTGGTTGCTCTCCAGCTTGTCATTGTCACCGTTTATCCTTTCACATGAGAGTTTATTGCTATGTCCATCTGTGCTCTCCTTGCCAGTCCCCACAGGCCCGTTCACTACCTTGGGCAAGGGAGATTCTGAAGGCTTCTCCCCATCAAAACTCAGCTGACTTGCCTCAGAGGGGTCCCGCTTGTGCTTACCAGGGGGCTGAAAAGACAGCAAAGGGAAGGTGTTGGGTTTTGCACCACTGCTTTAACACAGCTGCAAGAGCTGCAAGTCCCCAAGCTAAAGAGTTACTGGGAGGAATTTTTCCCTTTCAGGACACCTGCCCTGGGATATCTTTCTCCAGGTTTGTGGTCTCAAGGACTGTGGACACTGGCTGGAAGGAAACAGCAGAGTGGGGAAGCTGCAAAACCAGCAACTTCTTAAGAGGCATCCTAGGAGTTTGCTTATCAAACACTTTTTCCCACAGCTAACTCCACCATGGATTAATCACTGTCCTTTGGTACAGATGGAGGAGGTTGAAGCATGGCCCCCAACAAAGCTGCACAGGCAGCCACCAAAAACCAGCCCCTCCTTGGCCAAGCAACTGCTCCTCCCCACTCCACCTAATGGGGCCCAGAATAGCTGTAAACCAGCTTTTTGGAGCCTAGAGAAGTTGCTGGACTCTTTCCCTCACCACAGCCACAAACTCGCCAGCACAGTGCTGGGAGCGCTCACCGAGGCAGACTCCAATGAGTCATCTTCTTCCGCTTCATCCCGACTGTCCTCGATCTCTTCCATCACCTCAGCCTTGGCCTCGGCCACCAGCTCACGCAAGGCACGGTTGCTGGTCACCTTGCTGACGAAGGGATGCTGAAAAGCCAAGCACAGCGCACATGTGTGAGACGGCCATAAAGCAGACTTCATGAGCTTGCAGCCAAGTGAGCACCTGGGGACAGCAATGGCAAGGACCACTTCCTGCTTAAAACAATAGCACAGTCCTAAAGATAAAATTCTTGCCAGTGTCACCATGCTTAACCCCCAGATGAATCAACAGATACGCGTTGCACGTATGAGGCAGAACAAGCACAAACACGATGCCAAGGTTAAGGACCAGCTCTGCACACAGATGCTCAAAGCACAGTCCTCTGTGAAGCTGCTTTGTCAATGTCCCCCAAACAAAATCGCCAGCTGCATTTAAACAAGGGGCTCTTGCTGCAGAGGAGACATCTCCCCTCTCCGCAAGCAGGCTGAACTCCAGGGTGCAGGTCCAAGCCCAGAGTGCCACCAGCAATGGGGTAAGAGTCAGGCTGGGGGGCAGATGGAAAGATTTGATTGAAATTGAGCTCAAATTGCTCAGCACACAGTGGAGTGTTTGTGCTCAGCTTCAGCAAAAGGCTGGGGAGTCCCTTGGGTTTGCAGGGACTGTTGCACTCTTCCTCCTGCCAACCACAGCCACTGGGGGAAAGCATCTTCCAGATTCTTGCTATTGTTCTGGAAGCGGACAGGAGGAATGGAGCTGAATTTCAATCTGGGATAACCAGGTATAATCCAAGCTGGCTGCCACATGGGTATTTTCAGGCAATGGGAGCCATTTCTATTCCAGCTTTCGTCCACAGGGACTCTGCAGTTAGCTCCAAATGGAAATAAAAATTGCTGTTGCTTCTTGGAGCATTTTAGTGGCTGAAAAGTGCTATGAAGTTTCCAAACAAAACAAAAACAATCTGAAGCCAGCCTGGGGCCCATCAACACCTTTGTGGGGTGTTTTAGCTCTCCTCAAGGCTGCACACACAGCGGTGGTTTGGACACTCACACACCAGGGCAGACACAAACACCAGACACAGACCCAGCCCTGGGTCCAGCGCTGGTCCCTACCTCCAGCAGCTGGGCAGCACTGGGCCGGGTCTCTGGGTTCTTGTCCAGCGCCTTCTTCAGGAAGTCTCTGAACTCCAGGGACCTTGAAACACAGTTGTTGGTGAGAAGCTCCAAAAGGGAAAGGCCCTGAACACCAAGGGGTCTGCTCCATCTCTGTGCAGGTTTTGACCCAGTTTGCAACTGACACGAATCATCATTTCACTCCCAGCATGGGAAACCCTATGCTTGGCTATTCTGACTATTTGTAGGAGAATCAGCAGTGTGGCCAAGTGAGGGACTACATTTTGCCTTACCTTTGATGGCAACAGACAGAGGGGCTGGGGCTCTGTGCTCCAGGGCCAAGGCATAGTTAGGAAAGGATACCAGCAGTTATCCTCCAAAGGGAGCCCAGGGGTGGAGCTGCTTGGACAAGGATGCTCCAGAACCCATCCCCACAGCCTCAAGTGTGAAAGGATGGCTGTGAAGGACCAGGAACCCCATAGGAGGGCACCCTCAGCCTGCAAAGCGCAGCTCTGAGATCGAGAGCATGTCCCTGATATTCTGCGCTGCCTGCTCCTGCTGGGTTTTGGTGTTGGGATCCTGCCTGCTACCTGAACTGCTGCAACAATGCTTGTGACTCCAGTGCTCTCCCAGCAGTAATTTACTGCTGGCTATCATGCAGTGGGTTTTATCATGATTAAAAGAAAAATCTGCTTGTATTTTTTAAATGGAGAAGAGACTTTCCAGACACCAGGAAAGAAATTCCAGAGCTCTCAGCCACCTCCAAGTTTAGAGGAAAATCTGCCTTTCATACAAAACCAGGATGCTTTGAAAGCAGACAAGAGATCACCCTCATTTCAGCAAGGCTGTGGGTGGGCAGCAGCTCCCCCCGTGTTGCCTGCACATCATCACAGTGTCAGCACAGTCACGGCATAGAGCTCAATTTCTACATTGGGTTCTCAAATGAAACACTACTGCTAGAAAAGACTGGTTTTTTCTCTCTTGAAACACTGTGTAAGTTGGGAAGCACACACTCTGCTGCCCAAAACCCCTCACCATTTGGAAGGGCAGCTGAGCGTGGGGGGGTCAGACTTGGCAATCTTCAGCAGGACTCTCATGGGGTTGAGCTCATGATGGGGTGGCTCAATCTGGGCCATTTCAATCAGAGTGATTCCCAGAGACCAGATGTCTGCCTTGTAGTCATACGGAGTGTCCTTCATGGTCTCGCACATCACCACCTCCGGTGCCATCCTGCAAGGGGCAGAGCAAGACACAGGGATGGGGACAGATGACACCACAGGCAGCGTGAGGCTTGCCACAGCAATGAAATGCTTCAAATAATACACAGCATTCCATAAAATCAGCCTTTCCTCCTAGCTCTGGGTTTCAGAAGCAGCAGCATCTTTTCTAAGGGGTCCAACTCCCTCCCTCTTCCGCAGACCAACCAAGACAGCCCATAGAAACCCCTAGGCCATTGACATCTGGCACAGATGTTGCTGCAGACAATAAATTAATCCTCGCTGATGCCGTTCCTTCAGCAAGTCGGGTGATTTAGAGATTGCGTTTCTGGAGTCAGGAGCTGTTCCCATGTGCTTGGAGCTGCTTCAAAGCCCACTCCATCCCTCCGGGGCCAGGGAGCAGAGAGCACACACACGCAAGCACACGTGTGTCCTTCACTCCTCCAAGCCTGGAGCATGGTGGCCCCTCGATAGCTCAGGGCACTGCGACATTGGGCAATGCTCCCACACCACTGAGGCTGCTTACAGCTGCCTTCAGCAAGGGAAACCCTTGCACATGTGGACACTGGCCAAGACTCCTTGTTAAAATCCTCCCATCCGTGCTTGGTAAGGCACTATGGTCCATGGCATCCCAAAGGCCATCCGCTCCATGTTTCTGAGCAAGCCTGATTTTCATAAGAGTGAAGCTCCTTATGAACACAGGGTTCCTGAGCAAGCAGGTCACTCACCAGTAAGGGGTGCCAATGAAGGAGTCTCGCTTCTGCAAGGTTTTCATGTTTTTGGCAGACACTCCAAAATCAGCTGCAAAGAGCAGTAACATTAGATGCTGCAGGAAAACCTAAAGACCCTTCTACATTAGCACGCTTGGCTGAAACGCAGGTTTAAAAGCAAATACACATTTAAAGCAAGAACATGATACAACGTGATGCTTCCCCTCAACAGAGCATCAGAAATTAGATTTGCTTTTGGATACACAAGCACTAGGGACCTTCCCCCTCCCATGTGCTATAAGACAGGGGCATAACAAGCCGCCCCTACTGTAACCCAAACCCTACACATCTAGAGGGAAGTTGAGCTCTTTTCCACAAGCAAACAAAAGCAGAGCCATGGCAGATGACTTTCAGGACTGCTATTTCATGGCAAAAAGTCTTATTTTACACCAGAAAAATCAAAGTGCTGTTGCATTCTTTCTTTTCCCTTCAGCCCCGTTCACAGCAGCCACTGCGTGATGCCTTTCAATGAGTCTGTCCCTTCTATAGAGAGCTTCTGAAGCCAACCAGACCCAAATCAAACTGGTAAGACCTGCAAAGGGTACCAAGCCCACTTCAGGTTACTTTGCTCTCCAAGATGATCCTGATGACCTCTGGAGGAGCTGTTATTCATCTGCATCCTATTCTTAGGAACATTTCTATCTTCCCAGGCTGACTCCTGGTCTCCATCAGCACCCACAGACGCATCCCAAGAGCACCCCACAGCTACCAGCACCCGTCATCAGAGTACAAAAGGAGATCTGCATCTTTCTGACCAGTTCCTATAGACAAAGCTACCTTCTCATCCTCCAGCAGGTAGCTGGATGTCAGTTTAACTCCAGCTGCTTGGCAAAGCAACCCTTTGACAAAACTCCCCCTGTCACCACCAGACCTGATCTGGAGATAAGATGAATTCTTCCAGCTCCCAGCCGTGCCAACTGGCACCCTGCACAGGATGCTCAGCAGGCCAAAAAGCATAAAAGTTGAGTTCAAAGATGGATTAAACAAATTCACAAAAGGAATGTCCATGAAGAGCATGAGCACAGCTGTGGCTCGGGGAGGCTTGGTACCTGGCTGGGGGCTAAGCACAGCACATAGCTCAATAGCAGACTGAGCCTCCCACCTTCTGCCTGAGCTCATCAGCAGCAAAGTAGCTGATGTCCCATAGGCAAGGCAGAAGGCAGAGACCATCCCTTGATCTCCCCCATGGCTGGGTATAGCTGAACAGTACCATCCAGCTCCCAGCAGCACATAGCTGTCATTAATGTAGCGTGAAATGGTCCCAAGCAGCTCTCCCATTGAGTTTGTCAAGCAAGCACTTGCTGTGCTCCTGTGCTGGCCAGCTCACCGAGCTTGATGTCCCCATCCTGAGTGAGGAGCACGTTGCCAGCCTTCAGGTCACGGTGGATGATCTTCTTGCTGTGGAGGTAATGGAGGGCTTCCAACATCTGGCGGCAAATCACTTGAATCTGAGGTTCGGTCAGGCCCCGGTCCAGCTCTGTGGGGAGGAGAGAGCTGTTAAACAGGGCAGGGATTGGAGCAATGCTCCACATGAGCAGCAGGAAGGCACTTGTTATCCAGTAGACCATTTAAAAACCACTCTCCATGTGTCAAAGTCATGGGAGACCAATGCAAATCAGCTTGTTAAGGTAATCTATTCCCTAAGCCAGCACACAGCACAATGCCTGCCTGCCTGGAGCTGCTGGTTTATAGCTCCCTCCCAGGGATGCTTGGCTGAGGCATCTGGCGCAGAAATATTGGATAAGGAGGATGAGAGGGGGAGCCAGGCACGCCTGCAACAGGGGTCTGAACTGTAAGTTCCCTGCTAATTTGGAAAACAGGCCCCTGCAGACAAGCTGGGTCTTGCCCAGTGATGGGGATGCTGCTGCTGGGAAGAGGGAGGTGAACTTGGCTGCAGGCAGCAGTAAGTCCAGATACAGGCGTGAAAAATCAGCAGCTTCGTATGCAGCTATGGTGTCATCCCCTAAGGAGCTACCCCTGCCATGGAGATGCAGCATATCTCCCTGTACATATGAGGGGCACGCTACTTCCCAAAGCGACAAGCAATAAAACGCACATCCACGTTATCCCTGTCCACTGCTTTGAGGTGGTTTTTCAGGTAGCACCAGATACCAGCCACCAGTTTGTACCCTGCAGTCTGTCCCTATTTCTGAAGCCACTGGTGTGACCTCCCTGCTGAGCTCTGGCCAGCCACCTTCATCACCCAAGACTACTTTTGAAGGTGACAGATCTGCAAACCATCAAACTTCCAGATGGCTAGCATCACCCGAGCTTCTCTCCCTCCCTTTGCAGTGCAGATCCCTCCTCCAGCACAGCAGAGCAGACCAAGCCTCAGACAACTCCAGCTGCCCAAACTACACAGCCAGGATGGGGGCTGATGGATGGACCCTAGCAAATGGGACAGATGCTTAACCACAGGCTGGGGGATGCTGGGTCAACCACTTTGTTCCACCTCTTCCTCACCAAGATCTCTGCTCTGGAGGAAGCTGATGCTTTTCACTCTCCCTGGGGCATTTGGCACAAGTGAGGTGCTACAGGCCACAGGCTTTGTGCAAAAGATTTCAAAGGCAAACGCCAGTTGCTGGTGGGGACGGGGAGGTGGAACAGGCAGCAGCTCTGAATCTACTAATGCTGAGAGCATTCCTGGGTTCCTTCTCGGAGCTCCTCTTGCCCCTCGTTCAGAGGGTGACAGCGCTACAGGCAGGCCACTTCCTCACAGTTTTCTATCTTCCCCCTTCCCAGGTCCTCCAGAGACCGACTGCCATGGACACAGCCCCATGGATGCTCAGGGGGATTTTCATGTCCCAAGAGGCAGGGCACCTGTGTTGAGGTTTTCCAGGGAGAAGGCAACGCTTCATCCAGCACTTCGTAACAGGTACTTTTTGATGCAGTAATTTGGGCCTGCTTTAAAGAATTTCCTAAGGGATGCGCTAAGTTTCAGGGCTGAATCAAAAATGACACATTTGTGTCCATACTTTCCCTGGAAATAAAAAGAAAGCAAGGTCTTTGGAAATATCAGAGCTGAAAAGAAATAACCCCTGGGGAGAAGCAGCTCTGCCCCAGGGGCTCCAGGCAGGAAGATGTCAGAACACCATGTTCACCATGTAGATGGGATGTCACTGCCCCGAGGGTCCATAACTGCCCTGGCACAGAGGGGCTGTGGCACCAGCCAGGGCTGTTTTGGGGAACACCCGCACACTCCCAGTCCCAGCGGCTTTATGTGGAAGGGAGGAGTTAAAAATGGGAAGATTCCTGGAATTTCTGCGAGCTGCAGTTTATTCGGACACTGCTGCTTCACCAGATGACCGATACCATATGGAGAAGTCAGCAAGGAGATCCTGGGAGATTCATCACAACAGATTAAACATCTCAGCCCTGTTGCTCTTCCCAGGAAGCTGTGGGAACACGATCCCAAGACCCAGTGCCTCAGACAAATATTTAAAGCCACCTCTCCCCTCCAGCCAGACTCTCCCTTCTCCCCTTGCCTTGTGATCTGCTGATGCCAGCAGCATTTAAATCACAAAAGGACATCAAAGTAGCTCAAGAAACACTCCAGGGCTGCCACACCTTCTACACCAGGTATGAAAAATAGGTAGACTCATGGGAGAGAAACAGTAGCTGGAGAAGCTGGGCACCCACGTCTGCCATCCATCCATTCATCCATAGGTTGCCCCTGAAAGCATGTCAAAAGGATGAAAATGCCTTCAGGACATCCCCCAAGCACAGAAAGGAGCCCAGCACCGCACACTGCACTCACCCAGCATGGTAGCATCCACCGCCCCGCCTGGGCAGAACTCAATCATGATCTGGGGAAACAAAGACACAGGAATTAAACTCAGGTCCACATCTCTCTGAGCAAAGCTTACTGGGTAGGGAAGAGGAGACAAAAGCATTGAGTTTCGCTTCCCCACATGGCGAAGCTGTTCCTTTGCCCTGCACAGGGATGCAGAGGCTTCTGTGCTCCTCAGGGCACATCCTCCCAGGCATCCCCAGTGCCAACAATCACCCAAGCCCTGTGGCAGGATCCAGCACATTGCCCTCAGCAGCCATCTCAGAGGGGCAGGACTGTCCCCATCACTGCAATACCCCCAGCATCGTGCCTGGCCCCGTACCTGGACACCCACCCTGAGCAGTCAGCTTCAGCTTCGCTTCCTCGCTGTTTACATCTCTTCCCATTGCATTTTGGAGCGAGGGTTGCTCCAGAGAGCGGCCTTGCCAACAGGATGAGATAGCTGTCATAGCTGGGAGCTGACGTGGCCGCGAGAAATCAGGCAGGGTTTTCTTTGGCAAATGAAACAAGGGGAGGGCTGGCAAGTCTTAATTTTGTTTTAACTTTTTTTTCCTGCCCCACTGCTCCATAGTTCGTTGCTCTCTTGATTCTGAGCTATTTGAGGAGAAATTATGTCAATAAAGAGGTTGGGTACATTCACCAGATTGATGCCATTTCTCTCCCAGTGATGTGCAGAGTCCTGCCTGGTCCCTGCTGTTCCCCCACTGATCCTCTCTGCCCTCACCCCTGCAAAAACTCAGTCAGAGCCCAGGTTGGGGCTCGGTACCATCCACGGCTCCCCACTGCCCTCAGGGCAGGCTGCTCAGATGAACAGATTAACATCTCAAGCAGCTGGGGCTACAAGATAGAAGAGATGCTTCACCTCCCCAACAAGCTCTTCTCCTTGTCGAGGTGGCGCAGGACAACATACCAGAGAGGTGAAATGCCAGAGTTTATTCTGAGGACAACAACTGAGCAAACCAAAGGCAGTGTTTACCAGCACAGCTCTCTAAGCCCTTCAAGTGCAAGTCACGTGCAGCGCTAAGCACTGGACCAGGAGCCAAGGTTCAAGCTCCCTCTTCACCATGGTGTAATCCTACAACTCCAGACAAACCACATCCCACCCTCTGGTTCTGCAGTTCCTACACATGGACACGAGAAACGCTACTATCAACCTGGATCACAGCGCAAGACACAACTGCTTTGTTTTGGTGGAGAAGAGGGAGCAGGACCAGGCAGAACTGCTCTACAAGAATTGGCCCAGGAACAAGAGTCAGAGGGGGGACAACGCTGAGAAACCCAGGCAGGTTGGGCAGCATGACAGAGGCACTGTTGGAGGAAGTGGAGAAGAATAAACCAGAGGCCAGGGCTGGGGAAGCATTTGAAGCAGGCAGATAGAGAGAAGCAACTGGAAGACATTTAAACCATTCACAAACCAGGACAACAAATCTGCGCTGACTCTGGTTTGCTGAGGCTGCAGAAAGACAGTGCTGATCGACCCCACTAAGTCTGACTGTCACACCTCTGCACTGCTCTGGCTGACAGAAAATCTGCCCTACAAATGATCCTGTCCCATCACTGAATCACAGTACAAGGGATCTTCTTATCTCACATGAACAATCCTTTCCTGCTCCTGCCGATCCAGGCATCTCAGGAACTCACCTGCCCAAAGAGGGTGGTCTCCGGATCCAAGCAGCAACCACTCGATACAGAAAGCCTGAGCAAAAGCTTGGCTGTGCTGCCAGGCTCAGCTCTTACATTTAAACAGACCCAAAACTTCAAAACAACCCATCTCAAACCATCTGCTAAAGTGGCCTTTGCCACCAGGGCCACTTGAGCACTTCCACTGATAATGCTCAGCAAGCAGCTTTACAGCCTCTGCCTCTCTGTGTCCCCCAGCTAGACAAAGCCCCCTGGCATCTCACAGAGCTCCTCTTACACAGCCTCCAGACTGAGAACCGTGATTTTCATTTTGAGGGGTGAGATGCACACAGAGCAGCCAGCTGGGTGACAGCCACAACCACAGCCTCCCAGGAGCCTCCACGCATAGATGCTGCGCCAAGGTCTCCTAGCAGGGGCATGGCTGGCACAGCCAAAATGTGCTCTGGTCAGACACACTGAGATTTTCAATGGGGAAGGGCCCAGCACAAGCAGCCTGACTCTGGCCCCGTGTGGGATGCATTTCATCTCAAAGATTCATTTGGGTTTGCAGTCTAGCAACGAGAAAATTAGGGAAATCAGTCCATCAGAACCAGCATGACTGTGTATGTTAATGCAGGCACAGCAGGCTGCAAGCCAGGCACTGGGAATATGGGAAATATGGCAAACTTAAAAATATGCATTTTCAACAAGGGCAGAGATGCCAAAGAATAATTACGGGTGCGGCCAAATTGTCTGAGCATCCAAAAACCTAATGGGCTGGTTTCAGGCCAGAAAACCTGATTTAAACAAATGCAACTGGCAATCCCATAGCCCATACACCACACACACACTTCCTTGCAGGAGCAAGGCCTGCCTGAAAAGCATTTTACCACTGGAGCAGGTAGTAAGGCAGCAGCAGCACACGGTCTGTGTGCGAGCTGGGGGATGCAGGAAGCTCAGAGAGCAGAGGCTGTGCAGCGGGTCTGACACCCTGGGGTGGGCAGCCTGCCACTCTGGCTGCGATGAGGAATGAGTTGGGAGGATCTGAGAAGAGAGCTATTGAACATGAGCCCGTGCATCTGTGCAGTCAGGGCTTAGGACTGTTTCCATGTGCTTTGATATATGGGCTGACTACTGGTGTCTCCGAACCACAGCTGGAGCACTAACTGCTCTGGTGAGAGTCAATCTCAGCGCTGCACTTCACCTCTCTACACTGCACTGGGCTGCTGCCCGTGTTGTAATCTCCCGTCCCCAGCAATCCCCCTGTGACCTGCAAGACCTGGGACCCAACACAGGGCTAGCTGAGCCACAGCAGCACCACAAAACAGAGGTTTCGCACACCCAGACCCAAAAAACCTCCTGCAGCCTTGTGACCCAGGACAGGAAAACCAGGGGATCTCTGCCCCACTGCCGGCAGCCCAAAAATGCCTCCTTCAATGCTAAGCTGGGGTAGCATCTACACCTCCCCCTCCTCCTTCTGCTCAAGATCCAGGCAAGGGGGGTCTGAGCACACTGCGGGGTCTGCAGCGAGCAGCCTGGAACCGGGCTGGGGCAAACATCCTGTTTATAATGATTTCCTCTGCACAAGAAATCCAGGGACTTCCTTGCTGCAGGCTGCCCAGCCCCTCTGCTGCGCTGGGCTGCTGGGGGGGACACGCAGCAGCAACAGGAGTTCTCCCTCCTGCTGCCGCCTCAAAGCTGTCATAAATCCCAGGGATTAGCACTATCAGCATTCTAGTTTTCAAAGTCCACACGCAGTCGTAACCGCACCTCGCAGGCACATCCGAATTCACCACTAGCTCCCATCACTGGCCTTTGTGAGCAACACGACCCTCCACCACTACCAGAGTCCCATGGTCTCAGCTCCAACATCACAGCCAAAGAAACCCAGCCAGTGTGCCGGGCTCATTCACAGCTCCACAGGGATGCACGAGCTGCATGCACAGGAACAGATTTGGGCAGCTGGTTTATAGACAGAAAATGGAACCCACTCCCACTACCTCACAGAACCTTTGTACCACAGTTTGAGGACTGATACATATATATATATTTAAAAAAATATATATATAAAATATATAAAAACATATATATAAAAATATATATACATATATAAGTTTTTTTAAAAGGACCCTTTCCTTCTATGCCTGTAGTGAAACAGCTGACTAGAGGTCTGCAAGGAACTTTTGCATGGGCAAAATGAAACACAAGCTTAAATCTGAAAGCAAAAGTCCACTCGAGTTAATGAGCTTTGCTGGTGACCTTGATTTTTCCCAGTGGCTCATCCTAATCCTGCCTTTAGGCACAGCAGGATCTGGAAGCATTTTGTAGCCAAAGTGGAAGCAGTGCTGGCAGAGGGGGCTGGGGCTGTTTTCTGAGCTGCTCAAGTAATAAGTGACTGCCTGGGAGGAGAGGAAGCAGGGTACAGTGAACTGAGGGCTGCTCAGGAGAATAAACAGACATACATATGTATGAAACAGCTAAATTAAGGGCTCTTAAAGACACAGGTCTTCAAGTTGTACCTGAGCGAGGGGGCACCACGTATTATGAGAAAGCATTACAGGATTCTGCAGCTTAAGACAGCAGATTGAACACTGTGCCATGATAAACCCTCCAGCACCTCACACGAGGAGAGGGCTGGAGGGACATCAACCCTGAAAACCAACTTAGTACAGATTACAGCCCAGGGCAGCTTCTGCATCTGACAAACCAGAAGCAGCATCTCCTGCCCAGGTACCAAAGTCCTCCAGGGTAGGACTGAGAGCCTGCTCCTCGCTCCTGCCACCCGGGGGAGGACCAGTCCTGTTTCCTGGGTGTGTCTGAACCTCTAGGACTTTCTATAGCAAAAAAGGAATAAACAAATAATAACAATGATAAAAAGCTTATCTTGAAAGGTATTTTTACCAAGCACTGCGCAGTTGCCAAGGGTGGAACAGCTGATGTCCCTGAACTGAGGGTTGCAATTGAAGCCCAATTAAGAGAAGAGGACCCACCCTCAGCCAGCTCTTACTCATCCAATTGGCACGTCAGAGGGCAGAGGCCCACGAACTGTTCCCTCTGCAGCAGCACTGGAGAAATGCCTCTTCCAGTGAAAAAGGGAGAGGAAGGGAGAAGAGGCAAAGCCATCAGCTGGGAAAGCTGGGGGCTGCTCATCTTGGCACTTGTGGCCCCGGGCAGCCAGGCATTTCCCATGAGCGCAGCAGGCTGCCCAGGGAGGCCACCAGGTCCCATAGGATGGAGGAGCCCTTGGCTGGCAGCCCAGTTGCTCCCAAGTCACTGGAAATGGTGAGTGTCTGCAGGCTTTTCCTGTGACTGCTGCTGTTGCAGTTGCACACTGAACAGTCCAATTGCTCCAGAGGCACAGTGGTGCTCCAGAGCATCATGCCGTTACTACACAGATGCACACCATGCTAAGCACCGTAATCATCCAGCAACCTCCCTTCTCACTGAGCATCAGGTCCAGCAAGAACAGGAGGCTCCCTGTGACCCCAGGATCTGTCTGCTGCCAGATCCACCCTCCCTGGCCCAGAACCTGCTTCAAAACTGAAGTACTTCAGCAATTTCCTCTCCTAATCTGCAGCACAGGGTTTCATTTTGCTTCTTCAAGCAGCTGCCTGCTATCAAGGAGAAAGCAACCAGCAGCATCCTGCTGTGGTGGCAGCCTCCATCACCCACATACGGCCTCATGGCCATGCCATGCTCATGGGGCAACTTACAAGCATCCTTGTTAACCACAGCGGAAAGCACCCTGCAGCACAGCCACAAACTCTCCTGCCTTGTATCAGCACAGAGAGACCAGGGAGATAAGCAAATGTGATGAAGTAAACTGTGCTTCATTTAGAGTAGCTGGTGAAGACAAATGCTCTCCAGGCTGCCTCCTTGCCAGCCTCGCAAGTGCCAGTGCAGGGGAACTGGAGGACCCTGCTCATGATGGGCTGTGGGAGAAAAGGGGGTAAGAAACCCCCCTTAGATGAACTTTATAAAGCTGCTTTTTAGGCTACAGCAAGAGAACAGGCCCTGCTTTTCTGTAGGGGGATTGCCCAAAGGAGGAAGTTCAGGTCCTCTTCCCACCGCAGCAAAACTGAGAGGTGAGAAGGCAGCTGAGGCATCACTCTGAGGCAGCACCACCTCTGGTGCAAACCACAAGGCATGAACTGCTCCCAGCATTTCAACAAATAGCCACATTGAGTAATAGCTGCTGCCACTGCAGCTGCAGAGCCCTTCCCCTCTCCCTGCCAGCCCCAGCAGTTAGACACAGGCATCTCGGTCCCTCCAGCAGAGCCCCATGGGGACAGCTCAACAACCTCCCTGCACCATGGCCACCAAGGGCGAAGGCTTTGGCCACAAAACCCAGAGTCATCCTTCCATGGTCAAAATGGACCCAGCGCAGCAAACACACAGGCAGGGTCCTGGACACTGATGGCACATGAGACCTTTCATCCCCTCCCCGGCACCATGGGAAGGGTCCACCTTGGGAACAGCACTCCTGTGCGCGCTGCCCCAACCCACCAAAACATTTCCTCCCTTCCTGGGTTCATAGGGGCCAAAGCCTCCCTTCCCAGGGCAGAAGCAGTGGCCCTGGAAGCCCCTCGTGTGTCCCGCACCATGGCATCTGTAGCACAGGATGACTCTCCTGGCATCACAGGTAACGGGAAAAGCAGGAGGAGCATAAGGAAGCTCTCTAGACCTTCCCATCTGTGACACAGTATGGAGGAGTCACAGGTCTCTTTTCCCAGCATCTGGATCATACACTGGGGGTGAGACAGGCTCCTTCCCAAGCCCTGCAGGAGCAGCAGGAAGCCGAAAGCCCAGACAGTCTCTAAGGCTTTTGGTCTCAACTTAGGGGCAGAGGAGACAGTGCAGGTCCAGGACCATCTTACTATAGCCCTGAGTTGTGGCTCTAGAACAGCAGAAGGTTTCCTGCCCTGTTACCTGCAGTGGGTGTTTATTAGCTACTGAACACCAGTTTTCCCATCCTGTTCTTCCGAATCCAGCTCACCCAGCAGCCCGCTGGTGGCTATTCCATACTGCTGTTTAGCCCCATAATACATATGCCATGGAAAATACAGACACAGACAACAGCCAGCTCTGTTGTCAAACTCTGCGTGTTACTGTAGCACCAAGAGGACTTGGATAAGGTTGGGAACATCTGTAGCAGGGGCTGAGATTTCCAAAAATTCCATAGTAAGCACAGCCCTGGTCCAGCAACACTGGCTGCAGCAAAGATGAAGTGTTGCACAGAGAACATAGGTGGTCATTTGTCCAAAAGCACCCAGGCAAATGATGGATCCAGATCTCAAGCTCTACCCTAAGACCACTTTGTGCCAGAGTCACACAGGCAAAGCCCAGTCCCACATGCAAAGCAGGCACCTGGGACGCAGACAGCAACCTCCAGGTATATCCAGAGATACCAGGACCACCTCCACAGCCCAGTTATGGCTTAGACACATGGGGAGACTCCATGAAAAGCTTGTATCCTGCCCTATTATCTGCCCGGGCTCTCACCTACACCTAACCCCCAAGCACAGGGTGAAATCTAAATAGCTCCATGCCCTGTCCCTCCAAGCCCATCATGGTCCTCAGGCTGACGGGTTATGCCCATCCTCATGGCTCCAGCAAAATCTCTGAATGCATTTCTGCATCTCAGGACTGAGAAAGGGGCTTCAGCTTCTGAGTGACACAAACCCCAGAGGACAGAGCTATTCTTCACTGGTGGGAAGAACACAGGGATATATTTAGGCACAGAAACCACATTTAGCCATGGTCAAGGGGCATGTCCTTTACTCCATCTGCTTGACATCTGAACCCAAGTTCTGGTGGGTAATGATGAAGCTATGCTGTGCAGCTGGCTGCAAGAGGAGATAGGCAATACTATCAGCCATCCCAGGAGAAACTCCTCTCTGTCCCCCACAGCACAGCAGCATGCAGGACCACAGGGGCTGGTTTTGGGGAGCACCTCCTTGGAATCAAGGGCAGTGCTGACCAGTGATTTTGTCTGCAAGCATGTCGAGTCCCCCGTTATCTTGGCCAGCCTGCCCTGCTCCGACTGAAGTCCAAGGAACAAGTTTACATTAGGGAGCAGAGGGAGGAGGTGGATGCATTCCTGCACCTACGTAACTTGGCACTTCCCCCACCACCCTCCTGCCCAACGCTTTTCACCCAACACATGCAAAAGGGCTGTAAGAAGAGGGGGAACAGATTACGCCAGTGTTGCTCATAAGCCAAATGGTGATTCAAAGCAAGGCTGAGCTGCTCTAGTTATTTGCTGGGGGCTGGCTGAAGACAAAGCAAGACACTACAGCAGCCTGCTATGCACTGAGGACACACACGGTCCTTCCCAACCTCACTTCCAGAGCCCCATGAGGCCACCAACACAAGAGGGGACAAGTACCCAAGAACCATTGGCACCTGCAAAAGCCACCAGGTTCATGCTCCCCTCCGCTACAGCAGCCCTCAGCACACACTGAAGAGGCCATAAAAGAATACAGAAGTCATCAGAAGCCTCTGTGCTGCTACAGCAGAGCACAAATGTCAACGGCTTTTCTGACATGACAAGTATGCTGTAGGTGGAAGCAAAATAATTAGCTCTCTGTAAGAGAGTGCTCCAGGCTTGCCAATTTTCCCTTGCACACAAGGACACTATTCAGAGACTTCAAATATACTCAACTTTTTCTCCCCCCTTTTCTGAACAAAACAACCTACAGAGAAAAATATTTGAAATTTAAAAAAGGTTGTCCCCATAACAAGTGGGGGAAAGAAGATGCAGGGCAGCAAGTGAGGAAAGCCAAGGCTTATGGAGTTTCAGAGCTGGAAAGCCTTATCAAGAGCAAAGTCAAATGACACTGCAGTTTCCTCCTTAAATGCAGAGCTCCCTGCTGATCACAGGGAGAGTGGGGATGAGGTCTTCACGTCAAAATCATTCTGAGATGACAAAACATTTCCTTGAACTACCCCCTTAGGTTGGCAGAAATATTCCCATTCCTATTGAAATTTTGGCAGAACAAATCAAAGTTCCTTTTAGCTTAACAAAATGGTTTTGACATTGCAAAGAGCATCCTTCCCTTGCTAGAATCACACAGGGCATTCAGTTTCTTTTGACAAGGGCTGATATCTGGCCCTTTTGAATTCACCATCCTGACTCACTAACCAGCATCCCAGAGGGAAGAGAATCCAAGCACACCCATGGCCAGGGAACACAAACAGCTATGAACTGCAGAGCAGAGAGGGTCAGCACGGCTGTGACCAGACAGTGGCACCCGGATGCTGAGTGGTGCAGGAAGGGTTAATTACAGCATGCTCAGGCTTGTTCACAAGGTCTCCCTTCAGCGCTTGGACTTGCAGCCTTACGTTCTGTGGCTCAGGGACACAGGGACATCGGGAGGAAGGCCAGCACTCTTGTTTGTTATAGAAACCAGAAAAACACCCAGGCAATGGCTCTCTGCCCAGGCATGGGGCAAAGCCTCTGTTGCTTGGAAGGCTTGGGCTGGGATCCCCTCCTCTCACCAAGTCAATCAGCATCTAGAGGCCGCTCAGTTCACACGAGCATTTGTTACTGCATGGGCAGCAAAACGTTGAAAATCCTTTCAAATCTAAATAGCTAAAAGGAACAAGTTGCTTCTCCAGTGGGAAGATTTACTAACCTCAAGCATCCCAAGTTTGCGCCAGCATCTGAATTACATGATGCATTTCAGAGGGGCAGAGCTCATTCCTGGAGTCTGCTCCGGCTCAAAGCTGGAGTTTGACCCAGGACAAGTTTTCTGATGTCTTTTATTATTAACAGCCAGCAGTTCCAATGCAGCCTCAAAGCCTCACCTGCCCAGGAGGACAACTCATTGAAGGGGTAGCAAAGGACTTGGTAAGTTTTCTACTCATGCCTGGTATCTCCCTGGGAACAATTATTTGTTCTGAACATCTCCAAATTCACAACACGAGGTGGATGGATCCAGCACACAAGATGCTATTTAGCTGTTTCAGTGAGGACTTTGAAGTCAGTGGATACCACCCCAAGCCATAAGTCTGCACAAGGCCATCCATTCCTCCTAAATGACAACTTTCAGGCTATACCTGAAATGAAGAACTTTAAACCTCAATCTATCGCTTGTTCCAGCACATAGGCTGGAGCTAGGTTTCAAGCATGATCTCCTATGCATAGATAGTTCATAAATATTCATCTATACGCAAACACCATTCCTTAGCATTTCCCTGGGTAAGCCAGCCAAGTGGGAACGTGGCTTACTGCAATACATTTCTAACCAAAGTTTTAAAGTGCTTTGAAAGCTGATTTGCCTATGGGCTTCTTGTCTGCTGCTTTCTTTTCATAAAACTATGGCCTCATGGTTATAACCCCGAACTGGGTTTCGGCACA
This sequence comes from Psittacus erithacus, assembly GCA_009867235.2. NCBI lineage: Eukaryota > Metazoa > Chordata > Aves > Psittaciformes > Psittacidae > Psittacus > Psittacus erithacus. Next base: position 186,675 of record WYDI02028037.1, read on the forward strand.
TAAGACTTATTCCCAAGTACCATTTACCTGCTGGGTAAATTTAGGCAAAATCATTTAGGCAAATTCTTGTCTGTGCCTCCACTCCCCCTTCTAATAACCAGGATAACGACACCAGGTTTCTTTTATAAAACATTCCATGGAGTATAGATGACAAGGGTAGGTAATCACAAGGCATTATTATTGCTTCAATAACTTTGTCTTGTAACACTACCATCTGTAAAGGATGGTAGACAAAAGGCTTCTATTCTAGTTTGCATTGTCATGTTACTATCTGTAGAAGAAGTGCTCTTGAACTTGGCTGGGCTATGGTAATTTGCCTGCTGCATAAGTCACTCTTGGTGGTTGATCAAAATCACTCCAATTCCATCCTTGCTTTAAGGGAAAGCCCCAGGTTTACCCAGAAATAGCATTTCCAGTGACTTGTCAGAGACCTGAATGCTAAAGCTTATGTTCACAAACCAGAGCAGATGTGTTGGTCTCATGCAACCCACTGGCCAGCTTTACAACAGAGAGGAGGGCAGAAGAAGACTTAGACCTCCATGCTTACCCTGCAGCAGTTCATGGGTACCAGAGCATGGCCTGGCCAGCAACACAGCGCTGTGTGCTCTTGGGGGCTCTTAGGGTACAGCCAAACTTGGCATGGATCTAAGTTTCTGCAGTTGGAAGAAAGGAGGAACAGAAGAGAAAGGGTTGCTCCTCCAGGACACTGGCTAGATGTTTAACAAAGTTCACTTTGTTTTGCTGGGTCTCTCCTCTGCTACACTCAAGCACTACGCACAGCTAGACATTCGCGAACCACAGAGGACTGTTTAAGCACTTCAGGGGGACTTTTGGTACAATGCTTCAGGAGCATGAGGCCAAGCAGGAAGAGCCAGTTTAGACTGCAGTTCTCCTGCCAAGTTAAATTTTAAAGGGACCTGAATAGCCCTTGGATTCCTTGGGGACAGATGACCAAGAAGCTTGGAGAGTCCTGGCCTGGAACAGCATTCATGTGAAGGGTCCCATGTGGGCATCCAGCCACAGCTCAGGCTGCTCTCCCTGCAACATTCCTCTGCTAAGGAAAACCTTAGTGAATCTGATTGGGTTATCAGCTTTCTTTATTGTTTGTTTTAAAGAAAAGGTATTTCCAACTTGAGGATTAAAAGCTGCAGATGCTTTACATAGCCCAGCAGCCTAGTGCATGGGATAATGAACATTTCTTTACGATACAGGATTTTCAAGAAAGCCCAAATCTCCAGTCAACATCCATATCAAAGGGGTAGCAACCCAAAACGTCCCTGGCTGAACAGGTCAGAGCCTGCCCGCAGAAAATGCAAAAGGCTTTTTTTAAGGGAAGTACAAAGACTAGCTACAAAGCTGGTGTCTATCTGCAAGCTATATGAGTTACATACCCACACAGCGGGCTGGTGAGAAGAAACTCTAAGCTGATTAAATTAACCATCCCCAAAACGCTCTGGCAAGGCAGGGTTACCTGCATGGTGCAGCGGTTTTTGCTTTGATCTCCAGGAAATGTCTGTTTATTCAAAACCCATTTGCTATAGCAACCACGGTTTATAGAAAAGGAGGGAGGGGGAACAGAATTCCCCGGTGCTTTGCTAGGGAAGTTGTACCACCACCGACAGAGTCCTGTGGTTAAATACCTGGGGCCAATTGACATTATGAGTAATTTCCACAGCATCTTGCAGACCTGAGGAGCACCGACAGGATCCTGCAGGAGAAACCCTGGGTTTCCTGCCACACTCATCAGTGTGTTGGTTGTCTGGTGGAGACGCTCGCCATCCCCCCCAAAGCAGAAATCTCTCACAGGAAAGCTGGAAGTTCATCACTGCAATTGAGACTCCTGTCCCCAGTTATTGTCTTACTGCTCCTGGGTCTGCGGGAGGGGACACTTGGAAGCAGCAGAGATACTCAGAAGCAGGAGACCAAAAGTTCCTCCCCTCCTTTGAGGTCTCAGTCTTTGTGTTGTTTTGGAAGGGGGGAAAAAACCAAACCAAAACAACCAACAAATCACATAGCCCTCAAGAGGAACACAACACACAAGATCTGTTCTTTTGCTTTCCCATGCACTAATAACTATCAATGTAAATCCAGCACCACTGGTTCCAAGCAATCAAACCCCATACCTTAGACACATTCATCAGTTACAGAACAGCTTTAAAACAGTTCCTTTTTTAAAGTTGCATGTGTACTGGATGAGGAGGGGTTTGCCTTTGTGTTTCCACACTTCTTCAGAAACAGGACTGTAAGATGTGGCCCAGCCACAAGGACTCAAACCAGATTCTTTTTTGTTTAATAGCATGAGAGTCTCAGCTTTCCTTTGGTGCCCCCATTTCCAGCAGCTGGGATTTATGCAAAACAACATCAAATGCCACAGGGCTTATAATAAAAAACAAATAAAATCATGAAAACTCCTGCCACTGCAGTTTTGCCATCCCTGGGCTGCTTTCAACTAGGACAAGACTGCTTGGCCTTTGCCAGGAGAAAAGAGAAGATGAAGGGGGAATGGAATGAGACAGCATCTGCTGGTGAGGGCACAGCATCTCTGCAGTGTATTTATATGCTGAGGAAGATCATGCTGGGTGCTGTAATGTCACCAATTATATTTCTGTGGACTCACTGGGGTCCTCTAAGCACTTGCCTATGGTTCACAGTGGTCTTCTGCTCTGCCCTGTGTGAGAGCTGGGGTTCCTCTTCAGCTTGATGCCGACCAGGTATAAAAGCACGAGGAATTTGCTGGTTTGTGCTTTCATTGCAGTGCTATGGATTCCAAAGCAGCTGCTGTGGGTTAAGCGACTTCCCTTTGCACAGAAAAGTTTTCTGCTCCATAAATACTGCATGTCAGCTCCTGGTTACTGAAGCACAAAGCCAAACCCTGGCACAGAGGAGCCACAAGGACCCAACGCAGCTCAAGGGGACAAGGACACTCCTGCAGCAGCAGCCACCACTGAAAAACAGGTTTCCTCACATATTTTCCTCGTTAGTTGAAGAGTTGGAGAACAGTCAACAAGGGCTGATTTAGCAACAGCCCTTCCCAGCGCTGAGCCCCTCTGTGCTGTTGGCTCAGATCGCCTGTGGCACAGACCAAGCTGTAAGTCACTCAAAGCCAAAGAGCTCCTGCCATCCAGGAGGCTGGGCACGTCTGGACCCCTTGCCAGCCCGTCTGCATATCCCACTCCTGCCCCTGCCTCACTTTGAACACTGTCTCTCCACACCAGGCTATAAGGACAAAGAACCACAGGGAATCGCTGACCAGACGCGCACTCACAGCAGTTATACTCAAAGCCTGAGCCACATGAAGCCGAAAGTGCAGCAGAGTCCATACGCCCACCAAACGGACCATTTGCAAACAGTCCTGGAAAACATTGGCTAAATCCACCACACAAAGAAATGGGGATGGGATATGGACAAGACAATGAAAGCTGGTGTTATATTTGGATGCAAATTTTCCCCAGCAGCACCAGTGACCAAGAAGCAGAAGACTTTGAGGGAAAACCTGCTAAAGACTAGAAACCTTCCCGAAGTATAACAGCCTGACTTATTGACTTCCCTCAAAGCCAGTAAAACACTGAAGCATAAATAAGAACAGCCTGAGCAATGAAACACAAATGCCACTCAAATAATTAAAGAGAACAATCCTCCTCCCAAACCAATGGACAGAGCTGTAACATCTACCCTCACGGGAAAGCCTCATACAGGAGGCTCTTGTTCCAGTCGCTTCAAAGAGGCTGTTTAATTTTAGTAGGTCAGCAAGCGTATGACATTACAAAGCACTTCTTAGACAAAAGCAGAGCTGAGGAGCCCTGCAATCCATTTGCCCTACAGGAAGGAAGGCAAAGCTTCCTTTTGCAGGGAGGAGGTGGAAGGGGAAAGGGGGGGGGCTGACATTTTAGATAGGATGAACAAGGCCAGTGCAGGCCAGGCACAGAGCAGGGATGTGAAACCAGCAGAACAGAGTGGAATATAAACCAGCCCCACCTCTCACCCAAGCTCTGCCTGTGTTTGCCTTTTTAATTTTGCTGAGATTAGTTTTGCTGCATTTGCAACCTGTCCAAATCCTGAGTGCCCTCCTAGGAGGGATGTTTGTCTTTCACTTCCTCACAAGCGTACATATTTACTTCATTCTTTAACGCACTCAGGGCTCAGCATCACAAATACCTAGTCTCTAGGCAACTTGCAGCCCAACTCCCTTGAAGCAAGACAACGCATGGGAGAAAGTGCTCAGTGCTGGGTATCACAGCCCTCTGAGCAGGGTGACAAAGAGAAGCTGGGGGCTTTAGTGATGGATTTTTAAATAAGAAGGGATGCCAATGCATGCTGACACCGCAAAAGGCGCTTGCTGAATAAGCACACATTGCCCAATAGAACAGTACCTCTGCTGCATTGCTTAACCGAGGAATGAACTAGACATGGATTGCATTATTCCTGTGACAGCCCTGAGGCTCAGGCCTTGGCTCCTGCATAACAAGCAGGGACCCACAGCTCTGACAGCTCAAGACACAAGTACAGGTCTCAGAAGCTGAGATCGCTTTCTAACTCTGGTAAGATTGCCCTGGGAGGCCATAAAGGTATCTGATTAAAAAGAGGCAAGAAAAAAGTAACAGAGCTGCTGAACACACCCTTTGACACTCTCCTGACTTGCCAGTAGTTGTAAGAAGAAGAGGACCCGGCCATGAGGATGGGTTTGAAAATTACAGCATGACAGAATGGCTTGTGTTGGAAGGGACCTTAAAGCTCATCCGGTTCCAGTCCCCTGCCACGGGCAGATATGTGCAGCTGTACAGGGCACACACTGCAACAGCCTCTTACCCAGAGCTTTCCATCCCAATAAAAGGCTCCCAGCAGCTTGACGATGTGCCGGTGATCGCAGGTCGCCAGTATTTCAATCTCCACCATGTAATCCTCCAGCTCATCTTCACTCTTTGTTTCAATGACTTTGGCAGCCGCTAAAGCACCGGTTTCCTTGTTCTTGGCCTGCAAGAAAAAAACCAGTGTGAGTACAGCAAAGGCAAGAAGAGCCAGGAGAGCACAGTACTTGAGCAAGTGTTTCTCTTCCAGTTCATGCTCAGCTCCACTGGTACCAGCCACACCACAAGCACAGACACTTGCAAACGCATTTCTGTTTCCTAAACCTGCCCATAACTTTGCAGAGAGGATGAATGCTGCGTCAGGGCCAAAGCATCCTCTTTCCAGCCTCCAGTGCCCACATCACTTCCCATCATGGGGAGAAAGAAGCTTTTAGAAAAGAAGATGCATCCTACTGGTTGTAGCATGAGGCCCTCTGATAGTATCATAGGTGATGGTTCCAATTACTAGCGGTCTTGAGTACAGAGATAATCCAGCCAAATTTAAGATGGGTGTATTTTGATTTCCCAGGACTGGCCAGTATTCCTGGTGGTGTGTATTTGTGAGCTTTTCAGATCACAGTAAGAAAAATAGTACACATGCTTTCTGAGCTGCCCCCTCCATTGTATGTTGTCCCTTTAACCAGCTTATTCACCAAATAACCAGAAAAACATCAAAACCTCCATGGCCAGTGGCTGGAAAACTTTTCCTGACTTTCCTTCCCCATTTCTCACACCACCACAGGCATGTCCCAGCTTGCTAACCTCCTTCCCCCCAGACACCCTTTCCCAGGCAGCAATCACTACCTAGGAAGGGGCTGCTCTGCTTGTAGGGGCCACACACCAGCAATAGGCTAGGAAGTCCAGGCTGGACTGGAAGCATTTGCAGACATGTTTCTTGTCATCCACTCCTTTTGTGTCCCTTCCCACATGAGGAAAAGGCAGCTGACAAAAGGCTTGGCTAAAAGGAAGTGCCTGTGAGCAAGGAAGGAGCTGCTCCCATAGAGGGCTGTTTCAGCATCATCTGCCCAGCACTGTCCTTGGCTTCTCCCAAAACAGCCAGGGCAGGTTTGCATTTTGCAAATGCAATTTGTACAGATTGGTGCAAGAATTGGAAGTTTCAACAAAACACCAAAAGAACATTTGCGAGACAGTCTGTGCACTGGGATGTGTCACATGCTGGTAGAGGTGGTGAGGCGGAAGCTGTTCATTCATGAGCACCCCACCATTCCCAGCACTGCACTGAATCGCCAGATCAAGGGTCAGGATAAATCCCTATACCTCACCCATTCTGCTCCCCACTAATGCAGGCAAGCCCTCATGCCATGACTGCAGCTCATTACCTATTTTCCTTCCATCACACTCACTTTGGGCTGCCTCTCCCACAGGGAAAGAAATCCCACTGCGGGTGCTGTTAGTGTAGGAGCTGGGCAAGCTCTGGTTGTGAACTTCCTTACTGCTCTGTAGTTTATATATCTGTGTTTGGAAAACCTACACAGGAGCTTACAGGATGATTAATTCCTAGTATAAACACTGCAAGCCCCAGTGAACAGTTTTACATAGCTTAGGTGATAGCACAATTGTGTACTGAGGAATAGGCTGGGAAGGGAGGCAAGGAGTAAGGGGAAAACAATACAACGTAGTGAGGAAAGTAAGGGACCCCTGAGTCTCTGCTGAGTTTTGAAGACTTGCTGCATTCGCATGAATTGGCACCGACAGCTCTGTTTACCACAGGGGACAAATCCATTTCCATCTGGGCTTGCTGCCCGATCGCAAGACAGAAGCTCATGCTGGTTTCTTTTGCTCCTGTGGTTTATTTCTTACTGTCTTACCCAGATGCCCAGAGAAGCATACACAGAGCAGGGCAGGGGGACATGCAGAGCACAGTAAGCACTGGGAAAAGCAGAGTGCTTCCAATTTGGAGCAAGAGGTGCCCCACTCTGTTTGCTCTGCACTTATGGTGTTGGGAGAGGTCCAAGAAGGGGAAGTAAATATTGTGAGAAGAGGTGGGGCTTCCCTTGGAGGTCAGCCATGGCACGCTCCCCACTGGCAGGGTCCTGGCCAGCTCAGCCTTTCCAGGATGCTGGGGCCCTGCAGGCACCTGAAAAAGCCCAGGAGCAGAACATGCCTCAGCTGCCCACAGCATCATCACCTATTGAGAGGCCTGAACTGACCTGCCCTCATTCCCAGGCCTTGAGGGAGCCACTGCAGCAGCCACTCTGCCACCTCTGATCCCCTTCTGGGCTTGCTAGAGGCAAAAGCGCAGGGATGCTGAATGCTGAGCTGGAGGACATGGGTTTGCAAACCGGGCTGCAAGCTGTGGGTGACAGAGTGACTGCAGCCCACATGTTCTCTGTGGCAGACTGACCTCATTCATTATTACTAACGGGTGAGCAACCCAACAACCCCCAGCAATCGCTTCCTGTCTAGATACAAGCCCACGTACATTCCTGCCTGATGTTCAGCCTTTAAAGATGCCCATCAGAGAATTAGCTGCTGCCTCTCTCCATCACGCTGGACAGTCCTAAATGAGAGCGTTTACCCAGCCATCTCCATTTCCCCATCCATTCTAGCAGGGGACACAGTTTGGGGATGGAAGGGAATCCCATGAGCTGCACAAGGTGGGTTTTCACCCCAGGGGGAGAGGAGCACTGCACTATCCCAGATCCCCTCAGACCAGCAGGCACAGGGATGTCACACCACTTGGTCACACCAGCGGAAGCGACACCACCATCTCCAAGGAGAAGTCAGCTCAGGACAACACAAACCCATGAAGCAAGAATACGAACTTCTGAAGCAGCAAGCTCACACAGGTAGGGGTGCTGCGGGCATGAGCCCTGTACTGTCCCTGCTCCTGTGATAATGTCACAGCTACAAGTGAGTGCACTCACAGAACTTCCCAGAAGGGACCAAAATGACCCTTAGCCATGCAGGACAGCAGCAGAAGGTGAACGAGGAAGGATATCCTGGAAAAGAAATGTCTGGCATTGCCCACTGTAGTGTGGAGAGGAGACTGCGTGTCCCAGTCCTTTGAGAGGACCATGTCATACAGGATGTCATACATCTGGGACAGCTCATCCCCTCCTGAGCTGTCTGTAGCTGATCTGAGCCTGAACCCAGCCTGTAGTGTTTCTACCACACAAGACAGTGGGAGATCCCCACCGTACGGTGTACACACTTCTGAACAAAGCTCAGCAGGTCACGTGTGTCACCACAAGAGCTTTGGAAATCCAAGAGGCTTCCATCCATTTCTCCACCTTCATTTTCTCCCCATCTGCTTGTCCTCCAGCAGTGACACCAGGCCTCAGCCTCCCTAGGAATGGCAGGTGCCTGCCATCAGGCAGACGGCTGCATCCCAGCCCCTCACAGCAGCCAGCCAGCTCCCAAAGCTGCTCACCACAGGCCAGATTTGTACAGGCAGCGTCACGTTTTGGCCACGTACGCCAGGCAGCCTCTCTGCAATTCACATCTGGTGATTTCCTGCAGCTTCTCTGCTGGTATTTTCCTGCATACGCTGTATTACGTCAGAGATATTCTTCCAGGAAGGTTTGTGGCGATCCCAAATAGGCCAAAGGCAAACATCGCCAGCCCTCGGAGCTGCTTCCAGATATCCCAGCATGAGATGATGCTTTAGGGTTTAAGGCCCTTTCTTGATTTCTGCTTACCCTTGCACAACAGATGTGAGTCTGCCCAGAGACGTTAGCACAAAGCAAAACACAGCCTGCTCTGCCCTCAACATGCCAAGCTAGCAATCAGCAGAAGGAACCAGCATTTCCAAGTCTGTGACCTGCAGGCCTGGACAATGACCTTTACAGCAAGGGAATGCATAGCGCTAGGCTGAGAAGAGGCAGTATCTGTTTCTCACCCTCCAAGAGCTGCAGGAGGGAAGGAAAGGGTTGCACCAACCTCTCTGCAGCTTTACCTTTACCTGAAGGGGGATCATGCCCTCACCTTGCAGCATGGGACATGACAACTTCTCTCATGCTGCCTGCTTGGTTTGTCTTTAAATGCCAGAGAAAGGAAGAGACGATACCAAGGAAAGAAGAAAACCAAGAACTATCAAGAAAGCACCCTAGGACGACTCATCAACAGTCTGTTAGATGTTTGAAATGGAATCCTGCAAAATACAGGTTGAATTACAAACCACAAGTCTTCCGTAAACCCCAATCTAATTACAGGGTCTCCATCCCAGCAAAAGCCCGGGTAGAGAATGCAGAGATGGGGAGAGAGCTTCTGTTCTCAGGTAGAATACCCCCAGATGAGCAGCTTTAGGGGAATCCGTGGTGTTTCACATTTTTTCCAGTGAAATTTGTAGACAGGAGCAAAAGACCCACCAAGATGGCGAGATTCCAAGAACAGAAACTGCTTGATGCCAGTCTATGACCTACAGCTGGCCAGTCAAAAGCACGCATCCAGTTCCATCACCTTTTAGCTCCTCCACTCCTGAGCGTTTTAATGGCATGGATAATTTGTCCCTGGAGTGCAATTTGGTACCAAAACCAAACAAACAGAGCAGCCAGCTGCTAGCACAGTGCCCAGGATGTGCTGCTGAGCTACAGTTCCATTCATTATCATCTTGGCATTTCAAACCTGGCAAGCCCTTATGGCCACTTCCAGCCTTTGTGCAAATCAACGCACCGCAGAGACCACGTCTGACAGGTCTGTGCAGAAACAGGATTGGAACGTGCATTCCACAACAGAAAACATATCCCATAAAAGTTATCCAGTAAACCACTTCCAGAAAGGAACACCATGAGCCAAGCAGGATACAAAGCAAAGGATCTTGCTGGAGTCCTCTGGAGCAAGATGGGTGCTGGACATGCTGTTACCAAACACACAGGGAATACCAAGGGATAGGGGATGAACAGGATTACTCCTAGAAGGAAGAGGCATAGAGAAACTGCTTATGGATTTAAGGGGTGCCTGTTCAGGTGACAGAAGAGGCTGTTTGGCTTTGCTTGTGACTCAACCTCCGAGCTATTGTGAAATCCAGATTGTGACAAACACAGGAACTATTTTAAGCCTTTAAAGAACACATTACCGGAAGGCTGGATTGTTCAGTCCTTCCTCGTGCAGGATTACTGCTGAAGGCAATGGCCAGTTTCTAGGTGAGGCAAGGGAAATCCAGCATGAACTCTCACTCACTAGTGGAAAGGAGAAAGCTAGCACTGAGAGCACCTGATCATGCCCTCTACATGCATGTGCCCACTGTATATTCCCAAGCCAAGGGGCAGTCCTTTTTAAGCTGGTCTGCCATATAATGTCACCATATTTTTGGTGTGAGCTACTCTTCCCATTCTTATGTCTTCTTTCTGTGACAGGACAGCTGATGCTTCACATATCACTGAGTTACAGAAGCAGGAGTAAAAAGCCTGGTGCATTTAGTGGATGCTGTGTTTGGGGGGGTGACAGTTCTGACTTCCTCCACCTCCCACACCACATTCCCATTGTGTGCCTTTGTATGTGAGCAAGTGCTCACTTACGTATTTCTCAGGGATTACCTAATGACTAACTGCCTTCCGATGCACTTTGCCCAAGCTGTCTGCATCAGTAATCGAGCTCAGAATAGACAGGCTTGAGACAGTGCTCTTGTTATTGTCCAGTAATCAATGGGAGCTGAATCGAGTTTCGTGCCCAATAAGCTCCCTAGAGCCACTTCAGTCTGTCACTGTAAGCGAACCCCAGTTTGGGGTTCTTTGGAAACACTGAATTCAGCCCTTGGCAGACCCAGCAGAGGTGCTGGTGATGAGCAGGCACAGCAGCAAGACCGGCACAGCCCTATTCTGGCAGCCCCGATACACACAGCAGCATCGGGTCAGGCTGAACCAGCGCTGCTGCTTTGGCAGCTGTGGCAACACTTGTGCAGCAGCAAAGGGGAAGTGGAAGTGGCTTGTGAAACAAGTCAGTGTTAGCTATAAAAAAACATGCAGAAATGTCTTCCTCTGGTTTTTACAAGCTAGAGGCAAAGCAACATCAACAGAGAGCTCAAACTACAGCCAAGGACCTGTTTTCTCTGTACACATGCCAAAACGCAGTGTGACCCAAGCATGGCACAAACACCTTTTCTTGCCTTAAAAGCTCAGCCCTGGCCCAGCAGAAGAGGGTGAGAGATAACCAGCCCAAGCAGCAGTACATTAGCCAAGGAAAGTCCCGTGCAATGCTTCAGACCTTGCACCCAAACACAGCAGCAGAGTCCAGAACAACAAGTCTTCTTTGCTGCTACACCCCACTATAGCACACCCATAGAAACCAAGTGCACTTCATGGTCCTAGTGTGAGGGAGAAGTGAACAAATACCCACGGCAGGGTGGACAAGAGGAAAGATCCACATGGATCCAACATCTTCAGCCTACACAGGTCCAGAATTCAGAAGCACAAACATCCCTCAAATCACTGGTCCCCTGGAAGCGCACGGTGCTCCGAGGGAAGCCAGTGCTGAGTGGAGCACTCCTGCCTGGTCTTCATTCAGGCAACATCACAACATTGAAAAAGAAAATTAAAATGGTGGGGGAAAACCCCATGCAGGCACTTCTGAGCTTCCTAGCAGTCTTCTGCTCCAATTTGGTACATACGGAGCCAAGGCTTGAGAGGCTACTGTGCCCAAGCGCCAGGGAACAGGGCTTAGACAGGCAGTGACAGCAGTCGTGTCTGTCTGTGTGTGTGTGTCAGCCCTTTCACTTTGTGCAAGAAAAGGCCCCAGGAGAAGAATAAAGAACTGATCAGACCTTTGCTATCTCTGCAACACAAGCCTGCCCAGGGAGGACACCCAGCAGCACTGCTGCGCTTGTCAAGAGAGAAATGAAGGACAGGCAGCAGCTCGACAACAACAGCAAGCACTGAGGTCCACCAAAAGCTGGTTTTGCTGGGGCACAACTTCCTGCACTGTCTCTCCTGCCTACTTAAATACCACACAAACATGTTGGTTGGTTGAATGAGAGCACGAGCCATCAGGACACGAGTGCAGGCAGGTGACAGGAAATTGCACAGGAAGGGAAAATGTCAGGAAGGTTTCAACGTGTTGGACAGGAAAAGCATTCTGTTTTGAAGAGATGACATTCGGGGTGGAAGCGAAGTGCTTTTCTATAGCCAGGAGGCAGAAGTCAGTTAATCCACCTCCAGCAGCACTAAGTGGCAACACTCTGCTCTTCACAAGGGCCACTCCTCCCCCTTCCAACCCCTAATCCTAGAGATAGCACATAGAGACACCGATCCTGAATGTGATTGCATTCACCTTTCCAACAGAAGCTAAGCAGCTCCATCAGCATGGTGATGCTCAGGCCCAGCTGCTGAAGCAGATGGGCTATGTTGAGCGAGGCAGCAGTTCACTGTGCCTGTGGTTTGCAGCACCCAGCCCTGCAAACAACACGCCTGCACCACTCCTGCCGCCTTCGAGAGCCAGGTTTGTCAACAAGTACCCATTACCTCAGTGTTTTAAAGAATATGTTTGAAGTGACTTTGCTCTTTGTAGCCAAATTCCTTTTCTCCCTGGACTGCAGGCTGAGCAAGGCTGGCAGTGCTGGTGGATGGGACCCACAACAACCGCTGAGGCAGTGAGGGTGGGTTTGACCTGAGATTCATGAGGAAAACCCCAGGTCTACACACCGCAGCATCCCAAAGGTGAGAAAAAGAATCTTTTTCCCAAGAAAACAACATGTTTGAGGACAAAACCAGAAAAACTAAGAATTAGGGGATGTGCTGAGCAGGGATTTCCCTAAGGAACAACGATTGCCACGTGCTCAAGGGTGAAAGGCTCAAAGCCTTCATCTAAGTTTTCTCTTCCATGCTGCTGCCCACAGCTCCCGCTGTCAGCAGCATTGCCAAGCTCTGGACCATGACACTGAACTCAATCACAAAATATTTAGGCCATGGAGAGCTATCCTCCCCCCTGCCACACACACACAGCCATGGCTCTGCAGGGACAAGCTTCACTTGGACTTCAGCACGGATGGAGCATCACATGTTTCAAGTGAGTTTCAAGTGAACCCTGAGCTTAAAGTTCGATCAGGTTTAACACTGTTGGGCCACTGCTCGCCCAGAGGAGTGGTGTCTTCCCATTCCTCTTCTCTCCCCAGCTGAAATGCTGTACAAAAACCCTTCAACCATTCGAAGGAACAATGATTTAGTCTTTCTCTTTTTTCTTTTGCTGCCATAGTTACAATCAACTTAAACTCCACCAACCCCCTTTGTTAACTTCCTCTCTTTCTTTTTTTTAAGCTAACTCAGCAGATTAGCATCTCTCAGTGACACCCTTTCCAGGAATTACATGTTAAATCCGCTATGAATCAAACCAACAAGAGCTGAGCCCGTGCCACTGGGGCCAACTCATGCAAAGCCAGAGTGGTGTAGGTTCAGCTGGTGAGCAGAGAGGTCTACAAGTGACAGGGAGAGTCTTGTGCCTTCAAACAGGCCCATCGCTGGGAAAGCCAGGCTCATAGAGCAGCTGCACAACGCTTAAAAATTAGTCTTATTACCCACATTTCAAACCGAAGCACTTACAGTGTGCAGCATGTAGAGCAGGAACACCACCCTCACAGATCAGATAACCCAAATTCAGCTTTTCAAGCCGTTATCTTAAGAAGAAATAAGAACAGCAACATAAAAGGCACAGCTGTGAGGCACTGTGACATGGGGCTCAGAGATATCTCTCTGGGAACCAGCGCATGGAGCCATTGGAAGGCAAGTCTGAGTTCCCGCTGCACTGGGGGCTGCGGGCAGCAGAGCAGCCTATGCTCCCCACCCTATGAACAGAAAGCCTTATCAGGGGCCAGCATCCGCATCTGCGGGCTGAGAAGGGGAGATAGCGTTTTACAAAAGACATGAGTACAGCAAAACAATCAAGCTATGAGAAAGGCAGCCAGTCCCAAGGCTGAGCCCATGCTCTTGTAAGATCCAGTCGATCCCCCGCTAGCTCGTGACTTCTCAATGCCCAGAAGAGCCCTGCGCGTCTACTCCTGCTGACAGGCACACAACTACCTGCAGCAGTAAATGCTGCACCAACTACTGGGTTTTGCAGGACCGAGATGCAATTCAGCAGCTCCAAGCATCCAGCCCACAGCAGCCTGCACTGCTGGCTTCATGCTGAGCATCTGCATGGCCCTGAGATCAGCAGGGCTTTGTTTCACCAACACAACTCTCTAGGATGCCACTAACACTTCTCCCTCCATGAACACACAAGGAAATGTTAACTTTGAACTGATAAAGCCACCGCCATATATTTTATGGATTGTATCTTAGGTGTTTCTGAAGAAAGAGAAATCTGAGTTAGGAACTTGTATTTTTATAGGCTCACAACCCTAGAGATGCTGCAGCCCGCCCAGGCTAGCACACACGTGTCACAGCTCTCAACTGCTGGCATAATGAGTGATTTAAGAGCATCGATTTAGTGAGCTTTGGATGAGGGGAGTAACAAAGTGTATTCGGCACAGAGCATGTTGCAATGTATGTGCTGCTATTGCTTCCTCATCATAGCCGCTGGACTTACCCAAACCAAGATGTTAACAGAATGAGAGCTAGAAAAAAATAGTTTCTCCCCACCCCCTTCCTACTTTTCAGCTTCATTACCCTCTGCAATGAGTTCCACTGTTTCCTCATACCATCAGGGTCCTCATTTGCTGAAAAAGGCTTTTGTATAAAAACAGGGAAATCCCAGTAGTTTCTACCGGCTGCAGGTTTCCTACAGTCTGCTGCATGCATTTCAGACTCCACTACAGATTTGGTTATTCTTAATTAACATACATTTAAATTAAGCCTGTCCTACTTTTCTTACACGCTGGGTCAAACCAGTTCAAGTTTGCTCAGCTGAGTGCATGAGGAGTCCAAGACACAGCTCCCTGACAGTGTTCTGCAGGGCAATGAAACCATTACCCAGCCCAGCACCTCTTCCTCCTGCTCAAACCTGGTCTCATAATACTAAAACAAGCACATTTTTTCTTCTACCCACATGTAAATTTCTCTCAGGTCATACTCTTCAGCGTACAAATCCCACTCTTTTGCACTGTTCAGGGAGGACAGGCTTTTCAGAGCAAGTATAACATATGGTACGTAGGGCAGGATGTAGGCATAGGTGGATTATATCATCTCCCTGCACTTCCATGTGTGGGAAAGGGGCAGAAGACAGACAGGAACTTCATTCAAACATCCGGAAACTCTCACAGCCATACAAACACTCAGAGCTGCTCTAAATGGTCGCTTTTGTGTGAAGCACAAATTGACTTTAAAGTGAGTTCAAGAGAATGATTAAATCTGTTCACTGCATCTTGGCCACCTACGTTCTCCTTGCACACAGTGGGGTTTTTTGTTTGGGGCTTTTCTGGCAGCTGTGCAGAACAAGAAGGCAAGCCTCATCTTTCACATCCCCATCCTATGTGCATCAGCACCCACGGTGGTGCTCAGATTGAGGAGGACAGAGGAAAACAAGATGCAAGTGAAATCTTAGCATGGCAGGAAACTACATCTCTGCAATAATGCTACTGGCTACTATCTAAAAATAAGGCTTTCTAGTATGTGGCACCCAAATGATTTGGGATTATTAAACAAAATCTTGCATGAGAACTCTTCAAAACCCAACCATGTCCACTGGCCAATCAGGATGGAGAACAGGTGGAGAAGAGATCAAAGAAGATGGAGGATTAAAACTTTACTAGGAAGAATGAAATAGCCCTTTCTTTACGTTAATCCCCCATCCCCTGATAAACCATGTTAAAACAACACAAAAGCAGACAGTTGCCCAAATGTACCAGTTGTAGAGGGAGTCAGCTTCTGGTTATAAACACGTAGTCTTCACTGCTTTGTTTACTGCAATCCACATTCTCATTTGGGTCAAAATGGGGATCAAAGGACATGGAAGTAGTGAGGAGATGTCATTACCTGAGGGGCTGACATCCTTAGCCTACAGTATGTAAACTTACTCTGCTAATTGTGTTATTGTTTTGAGGCTGGAGTTAACAGCAGAGCCATTCGGATATGACAACAAAACCAAATCGGCCACATATAAAGTAGCTTCATTCTAAAAGTCATCCACTCCAGGGATGTTGTCCATGTTTAAATTAGACAGGATTTAAATCAATTATTCCTCTTAAGGTTTCATTTGTCTTGTCATTAACTTCTTTTACAACAGCTACCTCCTTCGTATGACTGGATGAGAAACATAAGCAAATACAAGCAAAGAATTAGCCAGTGAACGTGGCCGCATACAAAAGGGTTTCCAATACTCAACACCAACTGAACTGGTAACAGCAGCACTGATTGCTACCCGCTCTACCTTTGGAAGGATGACTACATTAGGGATTTGAAGGTGATTTTCAGGAATTGCATTTCATTATAAGACAGGAACCTTCATTAGAACTTTGACTCAATGGATATTTAGTGCCCATTTCTGTAGAGTTTCTACCAAATACCAATTCATTACAACAAATCCCAGGGTACTGCAGTAAAACACCTCTGCCCTGACCTGCAACAGACCAGCTTCCTTCCTGGCCTTCTCTTTAGTTACTGGCTATTCCTCGACTGTGAATAGGCAATACCTTCTTAAGCGACCTAATGAGATCACCAAAAGCCAGCTGCCCAACAGCTAATTCACCACTCCTGCCCCAAATTATGCCTGTAACGTGGGTCTCCCAAGGAGCCTGGATCCCTAGCCTGCTCTTTCAGCCAGCCCGGGCCAAAAAGCTCCTCTCTCGGCTGCAGCACAGGAGAGCAGAGATTTCAGAGCCGGTAACAGCACGAACAGTGTCGCTTTGGAGCGCAAAGGACAGAGAGCATTTGGCCTTGAACCCCCCACCCTTTAACATAGAGATGAAGCATTCCTATAGCAGTGAACACGGCCGCACTCCTGAGGAGCTGGGCTCCCCTGCACGCTGTACGCTTCCCGCGGGCGAGGACCAGAGGAATACGAGTGTCACTCCCGGAGACTCGCAAAACTTGGAGGCAGCCCGAGCTCTCTGACTTCCAAGGGCTCTGCCGGGCTCGGCGAGGACCGCGCCGCCCCACAAAAGCGCCGCTTTGAGAGCGGGCTCCTGAAAAGGGGGAATTAAAACCGCCGCTCCCCTCGCCGGCCCCGAGCCAAGCGCTGCGCTCCCACCTTGTAGACCTTGCCGAAGGCTCCGTCGCCCAGCTCCCCCAGCACCTCCCACACCTCGCCGGGGTCCAGGTCCCGGCGGACGTGTTCGTACTCCTTGGACCGCCGCTTCTCGAAGGTGGAAAGGCGCAGGATGCGGCGGAAATTAGCGAAAGCCATGCTGGAGCGGAGCGGAGCCGAGCGGGCGCGGGGAGCCGCGAACCGGCGCCGGAGCAGATCGGAGCCGCTGCGCGCCAGAGAAGCGGGGAGCGGAACCGCCTCCAATCGCGCACATGGGGCCGGCGCCGCTCCACCTGCGGGCCCGGCTGACCCCGCCCCGCACCAGCCGGCACCGCCCTCACCCGCCCCGCTCGGCTCGGCTCGGCCCGGCACTGCCCTGCTTGGCTTAGCAGCGCCGTGGCGGGGCAGAGCGCGGGGGCACATGTCCGCAGGTGGAAGCACGATCCCAAACTGCCTTAGCGACAGGAGCACGTTCCATCCCCCTCCCGGCCCATCTCGTGCGGAAACGGCCCAACACCAATGGTTTATAAACGCCCGGTAACGGGGATTTGCGGGTGTCAGCGCCGCGGGTACCCGCCATGAGTTTGTTTCGGAGAAGATGGGACCCAACCGGTGTCAAGTGTGAAAGTTCTCATCATCCCCTCCCTGGCAAAGCCTCGGCTCCGCTGAAAACCCGGCTGGAAATCGAGTATTCAATGGGGACATCTAGGGGAAATGCCCGATGGTGCAGCCCGCTTCAGAACTTCGGGTTTGAGCCGAGGGCATGGAGATTGGCGCTCATCTGCACCAACCTCGGAGATGCCAGCCCCGCTCCTACCAGCAGTGTTTGCTCGCATACATGTGCGTGTATTATAGGCGAAACACCGCACATCTTTCGCTTTGAGAACACCCGGGCTTGGTGGTTTCTCATTAGTTCCCCAATATGTTATACCCAAGAGTACAGGGGCTGAGCATTGCCTCTTCTTGTCTGTGCTGGGTTTACTGTGGTACAATCAGCCCACACATCACTGGGAGTTTCTCCCATACTGAAGCTTAAAATGCTACTTAAAACTCCAGCTCCTGGAAACGGGTGGCTGTGTGAGAACTTCTGTTGCCTTTTTTGAGGAAAGTTTGGTGTTCCCTAATTTCTTCCCTTTTCCCCACTGAGGTGTAGGAAGAACAAGCTGAGAATGTAACCCAAGTGTATCCCTGAGACAGAAGGAAGCTGGAAACGATTGAGCTCAAACCCAGACTCCGTGGGCTTTGGATCAGATCTGATACAACATGTGGAGTTAGAAATATCTAAGAACAGAGTAGAACAGAATCAGAGCAACTGCTTTCCACATTTTAGTCTCGATTTTCCCACTGTTTTAGCATCCCTGATCCTGTGGGCAGGCAGTCACGAGCATCCCCATTGTGTAAGTGCAACCGCTCTGTGTCAGCACAGGCCTCTGTGTTACCCAAGGGGAAGGAAGTGCTGACCTGACTAAAGAGCATTTTCCATGGTTATCACTGCGCTGGATTGGACTCATTCTGGGTTTGAAGAGAAATGGGTGATACACATTTTATAGAGAATCATGGGATCAACTAGTTTGGAAAAGATCTTTAAAATCATCAAGTCCAACCTTTATCTCAGGACTGCCAAGTTCACCGCTAAATCATACCACTAAATACTTGTTTAAACCTAAGAGCAGTCCAGTTTGCTAACAGCTAACTTAACATGAAGTTGGGCATTTAAAAGCAGCCATCTCTGTGTTGTAACTGTTGAACACAATGCACAAGGCATTGTTACGTATTGGAAACTAGAAAAGCCCTGGCTAAGATGAAAAGCAAAGCCCTGCAGCTGCTGTGCAGCACATCCTCAACACAGACCAGCACTTCCCTACCTCCTGCCTGTGGTTCTTCAGCCTATTGCCTCGTTTGTGCCAATTCCCATGGTGTTCCAGCTTGAGTGACACCTCTTTCCATGGGATTTACCCCACTGGCATAGATCTGAGGGGAGCAGGATCAGACCAGGCTGCAGGGACTGTTTGTTCACTGTTGGGGATGTTGGCAATGTTGGATCTGGAGACTTGGCTCTTCCTCTGCACTGGAGAAGAATAAATAGGAATAAAAATAATTGCTGGTGGATCATGTGTTAAAGTGACACCTCCAAAGGAAAAAATGGTTCTTTTTACAGTGTTTCTGTTGGAAAAGTAATTTTTTCCCCCAGGGGTGGGGAGGAAGAGAAAACAGACAGAAAATTATGAGACCTTTAGCATTGCCTTCTATGCAGAAATCATGTATGTCTCTTTCATAAATCAGGCAATCTTATTAATACTGTCTACTGATTCCGAACAGTATCTCTTGTCTGCCACTCTGTTTTAATTGCCTGCGCAACCTGTCTGGGAGCAGTGGGCATTGAAAGTAAAATGAATCCTACTAATTATTGCCCTCAGCTTTGTGCAGATGATGCCCGAGAGCTCACTGTTTTCCAGATTTGCAGTTTTATGGCTTTCTCCATTACATGACCAATCTGAAAAGGATCAGATCAGGCTGCTCTTTGACCTGCTCAAATGTGAGGCAGGGATTTGCTTTCATGAGTTCCGCACTGTGGTGTGCATCCTCCTGTCCTTTGAAGTATGTAATTTGCAGGTTCTGGAGCCGGTGCAGAGGTATCTGAACCATCCAACACCCCTGTAAAAGGAATCAGGTCACCGGAGGTGATCTGTTCTCATGACATGCAAGAAGAACCCTGGATCTGGATGTGGCTGTGATGCTGCTGCATAGAAAAGGAAAGCAGGGAAACAAACTGTCACCCTGTTAATACCAACCTTGCTCCTCCAACATAAATACATGCCTGAAGCTGTTGGAGGTAGGAACCATCTAAACACTCCTCCCAGCTCAGGCTGTCCATCTTAGCAAGGAGTTCTCCAAAATACAAGTCCTCAGCTGTGGCTACCAGGGGGAAAGAGAGCAGAGCATCTATTTTCACCCATGGGTTTTTGCTAGAGTGTAGGTGCAGTATGCACTGATGCCCCTTTTCCATCCTTCCCAGCATCACATACAGCTCTGGCTGGGAAAGGATGGGACCCTTTCAGGTAAGAGCAGTGAGGAGAGCAGGCTGTGGTGAGGTGGTAAAGGGTGGTGGCATGGCAAAGGCAGGGCTACTCCTAGAGTACAACCTTGCTCTTGGACACAACCTGCAGCTCTGCTCTGGACCAGGCACCTGGCACCTGAGAGCCAGCGCTTGGACATGGGAAGAAAGAAGAGGAGCCAGCTGCAGGATGTAGCCCTGCAAGTCATTCTGTACATGGGAGGGATGAGAAAGGACCTCTCAAAGCAGCCTTGGAGCTGGGCTGGCTGTCAGTAGGTCCTCCCGGCACAGCCTGAACCTAGCCAGCAGCAGCCACATGCTCCCGCATGGCTCAGCCTCAGGAAAAGCTGGGATTTTGGTATTTCCTGCAGGCGCGACTAGCAGGAGGTCGCCTTTATTCTTTGGATGCAAGCACCGGTTGGTATTCCATGTATTCTTGCCAAGCAGGAAGTCATTGCTTGTCATCTCTTTCTAAACCTTTCTGCCCCAAAAGAGAACCATCTTGAACAGCAGTACATCCACCAGAGCTGCCCTTCAGCCGTTGGATGTAGATGGGGATAATAGAATTGATTTTAACTAGTTTGAAGCCAGAAGGTTTCTCTTCAATCTCCAGAAAGAAGAACTTGAGGTATTGGAGATGGGGTAAAATTAGAGACATTACAGTCAAAATAGAAACCATGAAAATGCCCCCAAATTCAAAGTTAATCTTTAGGATTTGTGCAGATTTGAACTGCAGCCTCTTCTCACTGAAGCCAGAGTTTTCTTCCTGTTGCCTTCAGGAGCAGGTCTTTATAACTTACCACACAGTCTGAATTGAAACTATTTTAACAGTAAGATAGCAACAGGAAGAAATGATTTCTCTGGGGTAAACCAGGCACCTTCCTCTGAGAAGGCTGGTAGGGAATCAGGCATTAACAGACTGTAGACATCTCTGCCACAGCTTCACACCATCCTCATGACTTCAGCATGCTCCAGCAGCACATTTAGCAAGACAGCCATTAGTGACCAAGGGAGATCCCTTCTCTTTCTTCTCCTTTCTGCTGGTAGGGTCCCAGGTTAATGTTTTTACTGAAAATTCTCCTCTATGTTCCACCAGCAGCATCCTCTTCAATTCTTTGTTCCACGCAATTGCATCTCTCCTGTAAGCCCTGCAGGGCTCGCAGCCTGTTTCCTGTGTGTTTTAGCAGCACAGCGAGGTATCAAAGCCTCCATCCTGAGCACAGTTCTCTAGTGCCCACAGAGCAGTTTCCTGGAATAAGCTATTTCAGCCCCAGGTTGTGTTGATCCCATCCTTTCATCTCCAGGCTGCCTGACTAAAAGGCCAGCGTTTTGCAGGAGCAGAATGGCTGTGACAGCTCCTGCTCCTCCATCCACACCAAACTCCAGCTGTTCCGAATCACTCCAACAACTGCAAGTCATTACAAATGGTAGAGGAACAGCTATATGCCAGGGAGGAGTCCCATTGGCCTGTAACATGCTCGGGATCAGCTGGAGGCAATACTTGGAACCAA
The DNA here is from genome assembly GCA_009867235.2 of Psittacus erithacus. Classification (NCBI taxonomy): domain Eukaryota; kingdom Metazoa; phylum Chordata; class Aves; order Psittaciformes; family Psittacidae; genus Psittacus; species Psittacus erithacus. The sequence continues at coordinate 208,157 of WYDI02028037.1, forward strand.
TTTTGCCAGTCAGTTGGGAAAGCAGAGCAAGTCAAGGCAACGAGAGTCTGGACGTAGGGTCTTTCTCTGATTTATGTTGTGCAAGGCTGCCTCGCTGAACTAAGGATCTACCTCCTCCCCAAAGCTAGCAACTGAACTGCGGGGAATTCAAGATGTTTGCAGTCTTCTGCCTTGACAAACAACAACAAGAGAAAGGGGATCACAAAGAGCCTCCCAGCAGGACAGCAAGCTCTTAACAGGCAAACAGGAAGCCTTTAGCCAGCAGGGGACAACACAGCCTCGCTTCTCTGCCGGCCTGCCCTCAGCTTACAAGCACCAGCCAGATGGATGTACTGAATTTGTAGGAGGTGAGTAAATTTAAGTGCTGCAGGGAAGCCGCTGCCTGCTCTGTTTTCTCCATCGCACATCACCACTGTTCTGCCCAGGGGAGCACCAGCGGCTGGCGTCCAGTGAAGGACTGATAAAACTTGGGACTTCAGCCTTGTGCCTCAAAGCTCTGCCCGGGACTAAGCCTGACGGAGCGTTATCTTGCTCCACGTACTGCAATAGGTGTTGTCCTGCTACTTCAGACACCACCTCTTCCTGTCACTGCGTTACACACCGGCTTAGCGAGAGCCTTTCTCCCTGGTGCTGCTGTTTGGCCACACTCAGACACACACAAAGCAAGGCTGGTTTGGAGCGGGGCAGATTGGGCTCTGAGGCTGGAGACACTCACACTGGCAGCTTTCTGCTCCCATGCATTGGGCTCTGCATCTCCTGCCTGCACGCCCTGGGCTCAGGCAGCTCCCAGCATCTGCGCTGGTGAGGAACAGCCCAACGACAGGAAACGCCCTTTGCTTTGTTAACAAAACCACCTAATTAAGTCCATGTGGACAGAAAGCAAGAGGCAGTTTAGTTTCTCTTGCTAAATACTGACTTTTTACCCTTTGGGCACAGCAATTCAGTGAATTTATTTCCCCCTCTCACCTTACACACAGCGCATCACATCACTGAGCCTCCTCCAAACTCACTGCCATTAGAGAGCTTCCCTAACGAAGCAGCGGGGCTACAGCATAAGGGGCTAATTAGAATAGACAACTCCAGTCTCCGAGCTCACCACGGACCTCCCATGAAGAGAGGTTTGGGCATGCCTGCAGGGTGGTTTCCCACCTCTCGGATCTCTGCCACTGCTCTGAGTCCAGAGAACATAAACTGCATGGCTGAAATCCCAACTTTCGGGGATTATTCAGAGATCATAGCACAGCTGAGATGAGAGTTCAGTGCCTTTTCCATAACGTCCTTGGTAGCTTTAGCCCGGATTTGGAGGGAGCAGCCACCCCAAGCTTTCAGCCAGATGTCCCCTGCAGTGTCCAGAGTGACTCTGAGGTTTTGCCCTGCCCAGGGGAGTTGCTCCAGCATAAGCAGCAGCAAAATCAGATCCACAGTTAAAGACCATTTCCCTTAGTGCTGTCTCTGGAGCCCAGCACCAGGGATTAACCCAGCACTGGTCAACAGGGGCACAGACCAAGCAGGGCAGGCAAGTTGGATGCAGCTTTAGGCAACAGAAAGCAATTAGGACTTGCCATGGGGAATAAAGTGAGGGTGCAATACCCACCATGGGACACACTAGGCATAGAATGTTACCCGATGTCATATAGTAAGATACAGGTCAATAAAATATGACACATTACAAACATCAATTATGTGTTAATTAGGAATAGAAACACTGTCATCTGTATAACATAGCTCTATAAAGCATACATAGCCTTCTCCCCTAAGCTCATATGCTGTAGGGCATGAAGCAGCACTTCACTGCACTGCGCTTGTCACAGCACTGAGAACACTTAGACTCTTCTGCACTTCTGATTTACAATCCATGTTCTTTTGTGGTTTTACGTGGGACAAGTCAGCCTAGAGTTCCCCAGCCCACTTCATACAGCAAAACATGCTGCAGCTGCACGCTAAGGACAGCTTGGTGTGGTGTGGGTATGTACACACACATGCACCACCGAGACAGACATCCCTCTTACTACTTGAAAGTGAACAGGCTTCCCTCAGCTAAGAGATGGGTACAGAAAGATCACACACAGTTTTACAATCCTGGCGTCCAAGGAGATCGGCTTCAAGAACTTCTGTGTCCATGCTGGGGCAGGCGGGGTCTCATGGGTCTGAACAAATGGCCACAAATAAGCCCTTGCACTGTTATTTTACATATACAGTGTACATGTAAACCACACGAATATAATTATATATATTACTTTATAGCTATAAAACATATATAATAATACATGTATTAAAGGGATGAATATGCATAGATACACAAAAGACTATAGACACACACATGTATAAAAGGAATACAAAATATACCTAAAAATATATTTGTATAAAAGGAAAAAGTTCCAGGAAAGTCACGTGCCTCTTTGTAACTCACATCACAAATTAAGCAGTGAAATTATCCTTAGATTTACAGAAAAGAACTGAAATGTTTAGCTAACATCAGACCAAAGAGGCCTACAAAAAATTATTCTTACTCCTCTGATACCTTGGGTAGTTAATTACGACTATAAAAGTGGTGACTTGAATAAAGGCAATGTCAGTTAATGTAATTATAGCAGAATGACACAGATCCATTATCTTGCACTGTCCCCAGGAGCACATCTGCACGCAGCAGATGCCGGGCACAGCAGAGGCTCATGCTGGGGTATCTGAGCACATCTCCAGGCACATCTCTGTGGATTGCACATCTAATTGTGAGTTAAAACACCATCGAACACCAAAATCACTGCAAAACATGCCTCTGGGCTATCAGACAGGTAACAAAAAGGTTGTAGAGCTCACAATTAAAAACCCTCCTGAAGACCTTTAAGAAGAAAAGCAGCACTGCATTTATTCCTTAAGGCATGGCATTGCCAGGAGTACTTTTATTTTTTCAAAAGCAGGGGAAGAAAAGTTTCTTTTTTGTCTTAAATACAAGACATTGTGTACAGCATTTCTGACAGCAGTTCATGGCGGTTTGCTCTCAATGGCAGAAGGTCTTCCCCTTGGCTTAGAGAAAAATGAATCACGTAATTTAACAGTCTAAAGAGCACCTGCTTGTGCTTTGCAGTTGATTAAGAATATGTGCACACACTACTGCGCTCTGTCAATCAAGAAACAGAGGTACAACGTAAAATACATAATGCATTTTAAAAGTTACCTGATGTTCACAGCATCATTATATTGGCCTAGAGCTCTTCATTGACTGAAGGGGCCAGGGAGGGGGGAAAAGTTAAGGAGCATGTTTAACACAACAGGTATCTCTGACTCTAAAAGACTTTATAAAAGTTAAGGGAAAAAAAGGCAAAACAAAAAAACTCATTCACGTCACTCATCCTTGTGTTGGAGCTGTGTATTTTGTGTGTAAGTACCAAATCTAGCACCATATCCTGTGCAATAGGAATGCTTGTTACATGGCACACACAAACGAGCTGCATACAAAAGGTTTTACCATAAAAATGAAGATATTTATTCAAGAAGTACAAATTTGATGGTACCAGCCATCTTTGAAAGCCATTACCATGAGGCAGAGAGGACACAAACCAAAGTCTCTTGCTCAGAGCATATGAAAGTGTCTTACAAGTTGTCGTCTAACAAGTCATTTCAATCATTGCTCCAAAGCCACCTCCACTTTTTCAACATTCCCTGGACTTGAGAGGCACAAATAGGGTTTCTAATAAAAGACCAGTTAGTTATTTTAATAAAGCCATCAGCTAAAATTTATGTGGTTTTAAATTTCCTTAAACTGCCTCCAGCCTTTCACTGGATTCAAATTTCCTACAGGAAAAATGGGACTTGGAAACGAGCAGGTGCAGAATTTTTGGAGCTCGAGATAAACTGAAAGTTTTAAGGCAGGAGTCAGGATTTTAAGTTCTCTATTTGCCCCATGGCTCTGATCAAATGGTCTTTGTCTGTAAATACACAAATACAGTTTATCGCATAAATACCCAACAAGTGGTCCTGCTTGGGGGGCAGGAACATCTGTTTTCATGGAGAGTCCAGTGGACACATTTCTTAGAAGTCTCCAAGTCCACATAAAAAGCCCACTGGTTAAAACATCTTATCTTCCAACTAGTTGACTTTTGTAGGCTCAGTGGCATGGACCTCCCCGGGAAGGAGAGCTATAGCTCCATCTCCCATGAACAAGAGCAACACCCCCACGGCTACAAGAGTATCTAAGCGGATGAAATACAGAAGAGGAGAGCCATTTGCAGAACAGAGCAATCAAAAACACTTGATGAAAGGGGAAGTCTTAAAGCAGGCAGACTTGTATATACAGTCATTAACCAACAGAAGTGTTTGTAGCTGTGGATGTAATAGCAGGACATTCATCTTCTTTGGGAGAAGACAGAAGTACGGTTGCTGGGAAGTGTAACTCCAAGGCTTCCTAGATCAGTTCACTTGCAAGGCAGATCACCAACATCTTAGTGGGTTTGAAGCAGATTTCTTCTCAGGGAGCTCATCCCTCCCACCCAAAGCAAGTCTGCTCTAACACCTTTCTCCAACAGCTCTATATCCTGCTCCAGGAGAGCGCAAGCTGTCCAAGAGCTGCCAGTCGTCATCCAGGAGGGAGCCAAAATTACAGAGGAACTGGTGAAGGGCAAAGGAGAAGAAGCTCCTTTCTCTAACAGAGACTACTGACATTTCAACATAACAGGAGCTGAGCAGTGCAGTGAAAAAGCCAACAGATTTTTTAATGTAAACATTCTCTGCATAAGGTGCAGGGTCTTGGATGTCTGTACAGTGACATAGAAAAGAGTCTGTAAAGTAGACATCAACAGTCAGAAATGTAGCTACCACTTTTGCTTCTGAAGAAGACACAAACGCAGAAACGTACAGCATTCAGTTCGTCAACACTTACACAGCAAAAATGCTTTCAAAAATCCATGGCTAAAAGCATCCCACCATTGTAACAAAGATTTTTTTAATAGGTTTTAAAAGGTTTTTACATTATTTACTAACAACAGATATATATGCAGAAGCATGTCATACTACAGCAATATCTTATCAGTCAGCCATCTGCTTTACCAAAGGTTATGGACATTGTCATGTGTTGCCTTGTTGCTCCAATGAACTCCTCTGTTCTCTCCTCCCCAAAGCCATTTAGGAACTTTAAGTGGAAGGCAAAGAGGAGCTGGGTTTTGTTTGGTTGCTCCTGGGGTAACTAATGTTTGTTGTGGTTGTCGTTACTACTTTTAGCATTGGGGTGTCTATTAGAAAACTCAGCTTACTACACTGGTGACTCACATCATTTAGTTTTCACAAATACTTCCCAGATGCACAGAAGCAAAGGCTTTCAGAAAACTAAAACAGTTCTCACAGCACAGCTATTTCAAGCTGTGTTTTCTGCACCAATAAACTGAGGGGCACAAAGAGCCAAGGTGAAATTTTTGGGAGCTGGATGCTCTGAAGGAGCAGCTGTCACTTCCCTGTGGAAGACAACTGTGAGCATCCTTCTGCAGTGCACCAAGCAATGGATCTACAGCATCTGGGGCTTTCCTGGAGCTCCCTCGCCCCAGGGGACTGCACTTTGTTGTGCCTCTCTGCCCTTCAAGCTGTTGAGGAGTGGGGACTTTCACCATGTTATTACTTCTGGGTCAGCAATAAGGAGTATAAAAATCTGAATCACGTCGAACAGACGTGATTACTAACATGGTAAAAAAATGTTATCTACTGGCAACAGTCCATAGCCAGAGCTAATCAGGAATGACACAAAGGACTGATGGGCCTAATAAAAGAAATAATCCTATTACTCCTCACTTGCCTGTACTTGGCATTGCAGTTCACAGCTGTGTGTTAAAAAACCTGTTGTGTTGCTTCAATTATGCCCAAGACACCCCATGGTGCTGGCAGCACATCAACTGGCAGGTCAAAAGGCAGCCCTGACCATGCTGCCAGCAGCATTGAGCCCAAGCTCAACACACACTCTCCCTGCAAAAGAAAGATGGCCCCATCAGCATGCTTCCACTCATCCTTGCTGTGAGCAGCTTCCACCATGCACACCAGCACCGGTCCTTCTCACCAGGGCTGCCAGCTCAGCAGCAATTTAACACTTAGTTAGTGTCACTCCAGCCATGCCTACTCCACTGGTCCATTAAATGAGTCTCCTCTTCCTCCTTCCTTCCCTCCCTCCTCCAGGCATGAGAGGAGCCCCACTCTGCCCCAGGAACCCACTTGAGTCCCAGGGGAGCCCCAGCCCAATCCCCTGCAGTGGCATTTATAGCCAAGACCATCTTGTAGGACAAAGATAATGCATTTCAGAGATGGAAATCACTGTTCTCTCGAGGGAAATGACAACCTCTAGTTAGATACATGGGATATGTTACTCAACATGCTGTATGCCTGTATGCCTTCATTACTAGTATTTTTTAAGTATATGTTTTGAAACTTAGAAATCTTTCCTAATACAAATCCTGTAAAATCTGTTTCCTGTCTCCAGCAGGGCATGTGCTCACCTGCCATTTTGTACAGCAGAGGATGAAAAGTCTTCACTTTCAGTTATGAAAGTGTTTTATCACTGAATTTTTCCAGTTATAGTTATGTGCTTAAGGTACAGGAGGGGGAGAGGAGGGGCTGTTAGAGAAAAGAGTATTTTACTGAACCAATTCTCTGGTCTACTCCAAGCCCACTCACAATTTGGCCTTCAGCTCACCTTGCTGCTCAACATAAAAGCAATTAACATAAAACACAGTCATCTGTAATGGCATAATAAAACTGAACCTTTTCCAGCTCAGAGTGGGGAGAGGGAAAGGAGGAGCTCTCCCTGACCCTACACACTGTAATCTCAAACCCAGTACAATTATATGAATGAAAATAGAAAAAGAGAAAAATAATCAACAAAATGTATCCTTAAAAAAAGAAAAAAGGAAAATAGTTGTATGGATTGTAGTGTTCACAGTTACAGAACTGTTGCCCTGGTTTGCTCTTCCTTTCTCACAATCTCCGCCTTCCAGAAGGGACTGCAGGGAAAGGACATCATAAAGACCATTTACACAGAGATGTAATTTATGCCTCATGGACAAGCGGTGTCTTTCTGGCATGAAACCATCCTTTGCCCAGCAAAAATCCAAGAGAGTTTTGAGTTGTTTATAGACCAAGTACCTTTTTCCCTTGAGGAATGCAAAAGATTTTGGTGGCAAAAACACAGTCTAGGAAATCAGATTCGTCTTAAAAGAAACCTTCTACAATAAAAACCTTTTGTTATAGCTTAGCATTTATCAGCTTTAAGTTAACCTTTTAGAAGAAAAAAAGAAAACCAAGTCCCTTTGTCGTTTACAAGAACAGGGAACTAATATTCCTTTATACAGCTCTGCCACTGCACTTCAGTTATCCTGTACCAAAGTGGGTCTAAAGGAGCTGTCAGAAAACCATAGACTTAGTACAACACAGGGAGCAACAAGAAAGCTCTATTTATTTAGGGCAGAGTTGGAGACGCATATCACATGTGGAACTGTTTTCCAGCCATCAATGTAAATTCTGCGCCTGCTTCCACCTGCTGGGAAAGCCTCATGATATTGTACAAGTGATCACTGATCATTCTGGCTCTCTCCTGATGCTCATAGAGCAAGAGCTCCCTTTGAGTCTCAGAAACTGAGTTCTAAGGAACTAATGAAGAAGCAAAAGTAGCAAGTTTAAAATTGCCCCTGTAACTCACCAGTTTCACTAGTAGATGAGAAAGAGCTGGGACAACTGTAGCTTCAGGCCATTGATTCAGAGATGGAAAACAGAAACCCACAAAAACATGCTATTCACACCTGAATAGCATACTTGACTTTGAAAGAAGTTATTTCAAATCTGTTTGAAAGAAAACCAAAAACCCAAGAAAACTAGAAATTGCATTTAAAAGGTTTGATCTCAACCAAAGGCATTACCAGACAGGGGTGCAGAACAGCCAAAGGAACACAGATAGCATCTTTGAGGGAATAAACAGTTGGATCTCTCACCCCCAAATATGCTCTGATTCAGATTTTTGAGACTACAAAAGGATTTGTCATTGACTGAAAGAGCTCCTCTTACATTCTGAAGGGAAAGCACTGGCTGTGAAACACCACTGCCACACTCAGGGCCACGCATGTGTGCTGGTGAGGATACCTCCAGTTGTCCTGGCTAGAGAGTCACCAGGGCTAGAAGACTGCTGCTGCAAAGGACACTCACACAAAAAGCTGAAAAATGCATGCTGTCATGTCCTCCTCACCATCTTCCAGGCTTTGTGACCTCTAGGAACTGAGCAGGGGAAGTTGTGATCCATCGCATCTGGGTGTAACTGCACTTTAACCTGGACCAACATTGCCATTTGACAAAGGTGATGCACCTAACACTTAAGCACAGACTAGCACATCACTCCCTTCAGCTAGCCTGGTCACAGCTTGTTTTAATGATCCAAGCGATATATAGGAATTCAATAGGCACATGCTCAGGTGCCCATGAGCCAGTAAACTTCAGGCTAAGTCAGTCTGGTAGCAAGTAAGTTTACAGTACAGTACATGAGAGTATACATTGACTAAGTTATTGCCTAAGGCTCTGGTGGGCTGTCTTCCCAGCTCAGGAGCCCACAATGGCACAGGACTGTGTTGCCACCTTGGAATGTACAATTGCTTGGTCTGAGCATCACCAGGAACCTGAGCCCCCAGCCCAGCTCCACTGCCCAGGGCTGGCTGTGCCTTGGCAGGACTTGGGTAAAGCCCGTGAGCTAGGTCAAACCAGAAAGGATCCCTGATAACAGGCAGCACAGGACCTACCCAGAGCAGCTGAGATTCTTGCATGAGCTGTATGTGCTGCTGATATGAAATGTTATCAACTGATGAAGGTTTTGCTTCGATTTTTAAATAAAAGTGCTGTTGCTCTGGTTCCATGGGTCAGGACACCACCTACAGTTTGAAGAATCGTTACATATTTGTATTGTTTAAGTGAACAACAATCTCCTCCCTCCCTCTTTGTGCCTCCTCTCCCCTTCCCGCTTTTTCCTTTGCTGCTGCCCTGTGCTGCTTGCTGTTGTGTTAAATATGAGATCAGGCAAACCCCGAAGGCCAGTTTACATTTTCATGTTTTGTTTTTGCAGCTCTCCATCACAGATGGAATTTTTGCTGGTCATTTCTTGGAACTAAGCCATTAGCAGGACAAACCGAAAGAAGAGAGGGCAGTGAAAACAAACCCCATGACAGAGATGGAGGCTAGAAGGACCAATAAACAAGAAACAGAAATCAGTTTTCCACCGGGGTGGGATTTGCTAAGGGCTGGCTCACAATGACTTGCACCACGTAGTCCTTTGGGATTTTCAGCTCCTCCAGTTTCATTTTGTCTGCCAGTGGCCTGCCTGAGAAGAACCAGCGCTGGCTGCCAGGCTCCACTCCCTCCACTGCGTGCAGCCGCCTCTTCATGTGGTACACCGTGTCCATGCTGCGGACCATGAGTTTAAGGTCTTTGCCTGTGGACAGGCGCAAACGGAGCTGGCATTCGTGTCCTGAATTTGGTGGGGGATCAGGAATATCCAGAGTCTCCAGATCACCTTTCTCCTCTATCATGTTGATAGGTGGGGCGAGGCAGTAGACGGGAAGCTGGTACCGGTTGCCCAGTTCATCGTAACACTCTGTAAGAGCACCTGTAGGAGATAAGAGGGGGGGAAAAAATGAGTATGAATGCATTTCACATTTAACATGCTTGGAAGCATTTGCCCTACTGCTGAACCACCCGAGTGAAGAGGTCTGAATTCAGGCTTTAAAAGATTGATACAAAAATCGTAACTTTTCATTAAAAATTGCTGCACCTCATTTCCTTATGGAAACTTGGGGAGGTGCTTTTAACTCAACCCCAATAAACCAGGATAAACTTCAAAAGCGGCATGAAGAGATGAGAGAAGATGATGTTCTCCCCATGTGACCTTTAAAACAGGAATATTTCTCTGGGAGCACAGCCCTGAGGTTCAGGGCACACATGTACCCATAAAATGCTACTTGGATAAATTACATGATCCCGAACCCAAACTCTGCATAGGCAAAATGGCAAATACCAAAGGCAAGAGACCACTGTGAATGAAAGGTTTTGTAACTTCTCGAGCATTCAAAACTTGCTGAAATGGTTTCATACAGGACCAATGTTTTAGTGAGCACTGCCAGAACAAACACGACCACCCAAGTCAGACAACTCTGCGGCTCAGTTTGGAGCACAGTGTCACCACCAGAGCAACAACACCCAGCCATACTTTACAGTTGCACAGCATCTGGAACTCCCACACTCAAAGCCCTGAAGTTTCAAAAGTGATTTGTATTTCCCCAGACTCCTGAGATCTTCCTCAGGATAATCTGGATGTTCATGTTAGATACGACTGACCAGTGGTGTGCTGCCTTCACACGGCATTCCTTCTCACTGAAAGGGCACAACACACATGAACAGCTCAAGCATTATAGTACTTACTGAAGTAACAAATGCTGTTACGCATTAACATATGCAAGATGTCCTTTTTCCCCCAGTATGAGACACACTTTATAAAGATATTTAAAACCCAGATAGATATGCCCTGCAAAAACAGCAGCCCATTTTTCATGTTTTAAGGGTTACATAAGGCTGAAAGCAGAGCCCTGCTGGAGACAGCACAGCTCACCTCGAGCAGCAAGACAGCAAATCGAGATGCTGCGAAAGCTGCATCCCAAATCACAGCAGAAATCCCTTCTCACTGTGGTTAACGCCCCCCCCAGATAATGAACCCTCCAAGCAAACGCTTCTCCCGTTTTAAATTTACCTGCTAGAACAAACTTCCACGTTTCTGCCCCTAGAGGGGGCACATTCCCTTGCAAGATTACCCATCCTTTTGGAGTCAGGAACGTTTGAAGAGGAGCCAAGTCCTTCAGCTACAGAATATGTAAAAAACTCTTTGACTCGGCAGTTCTGCACACAACAGCCAACTGCTCCTTGTTAGAAACTAAGGGTGGTTCTTTGAGTCGAAGGTTTTTCATGCTGACAGGAAGCTGTCTTAAACTTGGCTGTTTGATCAGCACAATTAGTGCAATACAAAATTCTAACTCAGGGATGTACTGTTGTCACTCAGCCCACTGTGACAGCAGCATCTTGTGCTGCATCCTTCTTTTAGACAGAAGCATCCCTTTTTTAAGGATAATCTGTGTGGATGAAAACACGCAGAGGAAATCTTTGACTAAAAGATCAATGTTTCAGGTACAGCTGCTTTTGGAGGCTTTTCTGTTTGCACAGGTAGCACACCAAGGCAGCTAAGCCCTGAGATTTAGTGAGAAAACAAAACAAAAGAAGAAATCCAGAAAAAATACAGTTATACCACTCACTGCAGCCCTGTATTATCTATGAATTTTAGAGCAAAGCAGCTTTTATCAAAACTGCATTGGATCTATACCTTCCACGGTACTTTGTGTTACACAGACTAAAGCCTGAAGTTCCCATACTTACAATGTTAATTTCATCCTGTACGCCTGATCTATTTAGTAAATGTCACAGTTCAAATTCTGGATCACATTCATAGAAACAAATAGATGTTTCCTGGTAAAGAAACATCCAAACATCCAACAGCCTTTACATTTAGCCAAAGCAACTGAACTTGCATCTTTCTTCAAAAGCCACATATCTTAAAAGAATGCTCCTACTTTAGAATAGTGTATCAAAGAGTTAATTTTAGATACTGTGGGGTAAGCTTGCTAAGGAATTTCTTCATCATTTACATCCTTGCCCAGCTGAACTAACATCAAGGTCAAAGCATATGCTATAAACACCGGATTGCTTCATCATCATCAGATAAGCAATATTAAAGAAATCCTCTGAAACAGCAGCTAATTTGGAGGCCTGTCTTAAAATAAACAAAAAGAAGAACCATTTGCCAATAAAAACTGCATAGTGCCATCCCGGGCTGAGAAACAGCTTTAACAAACTGTTAATGTAATGACATGTTACCATAAACCTCACCAGTAATCCCATTCTTCCACTCATACTGGTAAAAACACTCTGAAGACTCTCAAGTCCTTCTGCCCACCATCCAATGGCTTTCAAGACTGGATATAGTGATCAAAGCATAGAAGACTACTATTGTGAGCAGAAGAGACTTTACAATGCACCATCTCCTTGCTGGCACCCTGCGCCTGCTGAAGGCCAAGCTGGAGCCCCAAGGAAGAGGTGAGATGTTGGGCCTCGCCTCCTAAGAGATATGGAGCTGTGCACACACAGCGCAGTCCTCTTCAGCCCGCTTAATTCCCACTAGGCTTTCTGAGGCTTCAGTTAAGTGATCTCTGGAGAGGGTCAGGCTCTGCTATAACCTTCAAGATGCTATAAACCACAACAAACTTAAGAGCAGAATGTGAAGGGTTGTATCATGTTGGTTCAAGCTCAAAAGCAAAATGATGGCTCTATGTGCTCACCAGAAGGCACGGTGAGCAGGGAGCTATTTTAAGTGATGAGGCAAACACAAGTTATCAGAAAGGAAGAGAGAAAGTGGCTGAATTACCCACAGCCACCATAGCAAGGCCTATCTCACCAGCCAGATGGCAGCTCTTCACTGAGGCATTCACTGCAGTATCCCTTACAGAGCACAAAGCACGCAGGAAATTAAACATCCGAACTACAAAACCCTTTGTAATTTTGCTGCTATAATTGAAAACCATGTTTCTGATCCTTCCTGTGAGATACATCAGCTCGGGTCACACAAGTTATTTAACAGGAAGGGGCACTAAAAGCATGTCAAGCTTTTATGAGAAAACAGAAAAAGAGAAAGATTATTATTATTATTTTTTTTAGGTTTCCCCGTTACTTAGGCAACCAGGGTCCTCACCAGGCAGTTACAGCATAGGAAAGATGCAGCCTCCTTTAAACCAGAGAAGGAAAAAGCAGTGCAAACAGAGGTTTGGCAGCTCAGGCAGGCTAGAAAGAAACCACGCAAAAGGGGCAGATTTGAAGAACGCAGCAGCAGAGAGGATGGGTGGCTGGCATGCAAGTCTAGGTGGAGGATTCTGTACTGGAGGTGAAAAATCAAGATGTCATATAAAGATCTTACAATTATATTGAGGAGAGATAAATTAAGCTGATCAATAGTTCAGTATATTCCCTGTATATTTAAATATTCCTCTAGATGTTAACATGACTTTAATAAACTTGGATATGGAACATTCTGGTAGCATCATGCAGAACTGCCTTTAAGGAAAGCCAATGACACAACCAACCAATCCACCAACCCCAAACCCTAACCCTCTCCAACCTTCTAGCATTCATAATTAAGGCGATATGGCAAGGTGCTTTGAGGATCTCACTGACCATTTTCAGGATAATTCACATTATCCTGAAAATTTCCCAGTTAAAGACTTACACTGTCAACCAAACTCTTGAGTCATTCAGTATAAGTGACTGCAATACAGTTAATTTTATAGGCTTGAAACAAGTCAAACAGAACAGAAGATACAATGCTAGAATCACAGCAGATGGGATTATTTTAATATTTCAAAAGTAATATCAGCTTGGAGACTGAGGAATTCCGGAAGGAGCTGCGAGGCAGAGCTTGTTGGTTGTTATCCTGGTAGAAAAGAGCCTGAGAGTTTTGGGCAGAAAAATAAGCAGATGTGATCATCAAGCATTTGGAATTGGAACGTTTTGAAATTAATTGCCTTGCAGGCCATAAAAACTTTGTTTTACTTAGATTATTAGGATGGTGATACTTCTCAGATTGGTAAAGGCAAACACTAAAGAAAGGACTGCTGGAGATACTGCTTCTACTGCTAAGCAGTTCAGAGTTTGGACTAGCAATTTAAATGACATGAAGGTAAACTTGCAAAAGTTACTGCAACCACGCATGTATGACCACACTCACCTACAAATGTAAAGAGTTTTAATGCATTTTAATGACATTTTGGCATTTCTTTAAAGCTGCATACCATTCTCTCTTTAGAAAAAGCAGCAAATTTACTGTTTCTGTCTTCTGTTTCTTTAAGATTTTGAACAGTTCTGAGGAGGATTGCTCAGAAACACACAAATCCTAAGAACTGAGCAGATTCCATCTCTTCTTCCATTCCCTCAGACAGACTTGCTGCAGGAAGAGAAATTAAGATGACACAAAACAAAATCTAGCATTGCAGTGAGACTAGCTAATTTAAGGCACTTAAGTGTCTGTGTATAACACATTTGCCCAAGGAACAGCTGGTTCATTTGGTTTTTTACTGAAAAGCTTCATTTTAAACCCAAGCTGAGCCTGGATTACTGAACAGATTGGCAGTAGCAGAGCTTTCACCTGTACACCATCGGTCTGAATCCAATATAGGTCTCTAATGCCTGAAACTCATTATCGACATCAGAAAACAAGTGGGTCTTCTTCTGGGTCCTACAGTACAGCAATTCCTAGAGAGCAATGACTGAGGCAGAAAAGCTGAACTATCTCTTAATCTTTATTAGTCACCAATTCTTGGTCACAGCTGGGAAACACAGGATCTTGGAAGAAAAAACAGATGTGTACTGACGTCCATGGCTTGCGAGAGCGGTGAAGGATGACTGCTCACTACACGAAGAGGATCAAGAGAAACAAGTGAAAACATGCAGTGGTTTGTTCCAGCTCATCTACAACCATCACAAACTGGGAGGAGTTAACAGGAGAAAAAAAAGCTCTTTAACATTAAACCCCATGTAACTTAATAATGACTGGAACAGCTTAATGCTACAGTTAGCTGTAGCTCTCCCATTTTCTGGAGGGCATCGTGTGGGAGTACTCGTGCAAGCCTGTGCCTTGCACCACGTACAAAGCACAATAAAGCAGCTATAATCATTAATGGCGTGGATGAAGCACTAGATAATAACCCACACATATCATCCCCCTCCCATGCTTCTTCCACACTAAACTTCCACGGGCTATGCAAATTTAAGCTACTATAAAGCTACTGTACAAAGCCTTTATAAAGGCAAATGCTTGTCTCCTAAGCCACAGCACAACTGCTTACACAACACAGCTCTGCTCTCATCATCAGCCTCCCTTTGTTGTAAAGAACTTACTCCAGCTCTTCAAAGAATGGGGTTTGTAGATAATGGGTGTTAAGCATTTCATAATTTTCATTTCAAATTCACTGAAAAACACCTCTTCCATTACGGAAACATTATCGGTCTGGCTCAATTCCACAAAGGAGAACTCCCAGAGCCAGCAGGAGATCCTAGAGCTTCAGGAGCTGCTTGATGAGCAGGTACCAGCTCACTGCTGCTTGCAGCAACTGACACAAGAGAAACAGGAATTGTTCTTGGTGCATGACAACAAGGGAATGGAGGAGAAAAGATCCTGCCTCTGTAATACTCTCACCCTGTTCTTTGGCAGGAGAACTACCTTGCAACTGGTTCACTGAATCAGCCATTGCACTGCTTATGCTCATCTCCATGCTTGGATGTGCTTTAGAGAACCCGGCTCACCCAGGCTCCAAGATCACTGATAAAATAACACACATTCAGCTGCTTGGAAAGGCTCTGCAAGGCAATAACCTGAGACACGCTTTCAGGAGAGTGCTGTACTACAGAGATTCTTGTGGTCCCTTCCAACCCGCACAAACCTAACTAGCTGCTTTTGCTGCAATCCTATTTTAGAAAGCAAATCACAGTTGTAGAATCTAGCCAAAGATCCCCCGTGTATATCTAAGTCATCCTGCTTCAGACTAAGCACACCTCACCCTAGTGTTGGGTAGGTCTGAGAAGCAAGCTGGCAACCTCATGAGTAAACCCTTCTTAAACCAGTTTTGCAACTCACGCCTGCACACTAGCACAGGGAGGAAACCCCAAACTGCTACCACCGAATCAGCAGCGCCTGGTACCTACAGAAACCAGAGGGTTGCTGCCCTGCAGAGAGTAAAGCTTGCCCTCTGAGATGGCACTGTCTGCACTCATGTGCCAAAGAAACCCAGATGCATCTGAACAGCAAAGCAAGACAATGGGTTTGAGCAGCTCCTTCTGCACTAATCTAAGAGGGATGTGCTGTGATTGCCCAGTCTGACGTATGCCTTGTCCGTGTGTAGTAACCAAAAGCCAATCTGTCCGCAACCATTGCTGTTTGTCAGAAACCTTTTGGTTTTGGGTTGGATTTTAGGGAAGTGGGGAAGTGAAGGAGGAAGGGGTGTTTATTTTGGGAAGAGGTTGGTGCAGAAACGCAAGGTGCATCTCCGGGCACAGGGATCTGCTCCCTTTATTATAAGGGAGCATCAGTATCAGTTAGTTCATTAGAAGTAATTAATTATTTTTCACCTTCAGCCTAGTTAACAGTCTTCTGAAAGACAGGAATTTCTGCACCAAATAAGCAAGCCACTTCTCTTCACATTTTAGCCACAGTTAGCATGTGTTCATGCCTTACTGTCTCTGCTGTGCTGGAGTGGGGAGAGCAGGGCAGGGAGAGGAGAGGGAATAGCTGCCATGGGAGAAGGGACAGCTGGGAACAGAGAATGCTCTATGAAGGAGAATGCTTGTGGGAAAGGGGGCTCAGGGACCTGAACCAACTCCCTCAAAATTCCTATTAAAAATCCTCACTGATGCCAACAGCAGCAGTGACAATCCTGTCAAAAGGACTAGATCTGCAGCCCCACCACGCTCGCCTGCCAAAGAAAGAGGGGAAGCAAAAGAGGGGAACTACACCAGAAACCTCAACATTTGAGTAAGAGTAACTTACAGAACAGAGGTAATTCTTCCTTAATACAGTTTTACTAGAGCACAAATACCTACAAGCTATGCAATTCAGGGGCTTTTCATCTGCTCTGGTTGTGGCAGACAACTAAGACACCCATGAGGCTGGTACACACCTCTAATCCACAACATGGCTAAGGACTGCCAGTTACTGTACCAGGATTATGAATAACAACTATCAACTAAAATCAAGACAACAATGAATTTTAACCACCACCGTGGGTTCAGAGGCTGATTAACCTGTCACTAAGTCACCTTTACAACAGTAAACAGATAGCTTCCCCATCTCTTTCCTTGCAGACTTTTGCCATGATATAAACTCGAGAGCAGACCGATTCATTGGCAAGTTGTTCTCTACCCAAATAAGGTTTGATAAACTCATTTATGTATTAATGCTTGGTAGTTGACATGTCAGCAAAACCATATGTACTGCCACTTCTATATTGCTCTGTAAAACTTGGATCCAATATTGCAAGAAGGTAACAGCTTCCAAGAAACATTACATCAGGGTTCAAAGATGACAAGTTGTTTTACTAATGAAGTATTCATGTACTATTCCGCTTTGCATGTCATTAAAATAGATGCTTGTCTAGACAGGCTTCTCAGATAAAAATAAAAAATCTGGTTGGTAAAAAGAGTTTCTCTGTATTCCCTTTTCATTTACAAGTTTTTGCTTTCTTAGGAGGTTCACAAAGCTTTTTCTCTGCTCACCTAAAACAGACTTGTAAAGTCTTCTTCTGATGCGCAAGTCATGAATGTTTGACCAGGATGTTGCAGAAAGGCCACCAGAAAACATAGCATAGTGGTCCTTGAGGTACAAATGCTTTAGTCTTTCACAAAATGGGAGAAGCTGACATTTGGATTGCAGAAGTTCTGCTAATCCTAAACCAGACCTCTGTATTTACAAAGACTCCATCATCCTATGAAAAGAAACACGCTTTGTGAGCACTGTTTTCAGCCCAAAGAGAGAAAAAAAAAGTCTTTGGACCTTTTACATAATAACCATACGCAAAACAACTATTCAGTCCTACTTTCTTAATATGACAAACTACCTATTTCCAGTTACTTCTGGAAAACAAGTAACTGCTATGCTATTTGTATTTTACTTTCAGAGGATTTTCCTTTAGCTAAGATCAGCAGGACACTAGTGATCAACACTGTGCGCCCCTACGTCATCCAGCAAATACACCAGAGCCTGCTGCACTCATTTCCAAGTAAGACAAAAGGCAAACATAACTTCACCTTTGCTTGAGACTAATCTCATTAAGCACAATCCGATTGTCCTTAACTACTTGTTCTGCTTTGGAACACATCTTGTCCTTTTGCTTCTCAGGTGGAGAAGGCACAGCCTGACCATGCTAAGAAGTCCTGCCCTACACGGGGATGTTGCATGACCACTGCCAGCGCACTCAACCTTTGTACAAACCCCTGACCACCACAGTGCTCACTCTGGGCAGCAAAATATTTAAGATAATCTGAGCTTGAAGTGGATATGGATAGAAATTTGGCTTGAGATAGCACTTTGAGCAGGATGCATCCATGTGCAAGGAGCAAGCAAGATATCTGACATGGCTGAGCCCTCATTTACTGAACTGAGGTACTTTGAAGGACACCAACTCCTTCAGGAACACCAATTCTAGGGTAAAACACTGTCAATTACAGTAGCAAGCAATACCACCTCTGAAGATCACCTTTCCACACAGAAGGCAGCATCTATGGGCCCCTCATTGGCTTAGACTGAAATTTTCAGTGAGGAATATTTTAAGCATTTCATATTTCTTTTTCTCATTTTACTAGAAGACAGCAAGGGAGATGAAGCAGATATCCAGCTTCAGTGCGGCAAGTGGCCAATGATGGAGTAAATATCCACTCCTGAGAAGTATTTAATAAACTAGACATCATGTCCTGACCACTATCAAGATACCAGAAGAATATTACTCATTCAGACATGCTACTGTCTGAAAGATCAGCAACACACAGATGGACAAGCAGTCTGCAGCTTCTTATATGAAGAATTTTAAACATTCTCTCGTC
Source organism: Psittacus erithacus (assembly GCA_009867235.2). NCBI lineage: Eukaryota > Metazoa > Chordata > Aves > Psittaciformes > Psittacidae > Psittacus > Psittacus erithacus. The sequence goes on from WYDI02028037.1 coordinate 226,844, forward strand.
ATCAGTCCAGGTTTATTTTGTGTATTTAATGGCCCTCATGTAGAGTCAGCCTTGTGGGGTTTTTTGTAGTTGCTATTCTTCCTTAAAGGAGTTAGCTGCACTTTCCTGGTCACACATTAATGGTTAAAAAACCAAAATGCAGGTCTGAAAACAGTGTTACACAGCCATCTTCACTGCGCTCAAAAAGGCACATTGAAACCAAAGACAGGAAGCAGACAGGCATATGCCACTAAGGCAAGAGACTCGAGAAGAATCCAAGCAATTATGTTGATGAAACGCCTCAAAATACCTTCACAAAACAAGAGCAGAAGTTAAAAATATTTAAGAAAAACAACTGTAGGATGTAGCCATAAGTGGGTTTTTGTTTGAAGGGTTGATAGTTTCTAACCTGCACTTAGACATATAAATGTTTTAGCCAGCCGCAACTGCTTTACATCCTGGTGATTTTGACTCGACGCTCCATTTGAAGAAAACGTGGAAATCCAGCATCCCCCAGAAAGGATGTTAAGCGTCTATTTTAAAAATATTAATCACAGCAGAAATGACAGAAAGCATCACCTTAACTGTAGCTCTGGACTGAAGAGGCTTCTGAGAAAACAGACCCTGTTCCAAGGTTAGGAGAAAGCTGGTGAAGCACAACAGCATAATGTGTCCTTCAGTAGCACCACCAACGCATTGCATTCAGGACAGCAGAGAGAGATTATAATATTCCTATGGAACACACATGAGCCAGCAGCTTTGGTCTTATGTGCATCCCAGTGCTGCAAGCACTAACGAAGGCCATAAGGTAAGTAAATTAAAGCAATTCCCAAATTTGAATGCGTCTTTTCATCTTCCACAGTAGCAATTTGCTTTAAAGCAGCACTAGGGGCTTTTTCCATTCTGAATGCATGTACCTATTCCTCTATGTCTGGGTACTGGCCCAAGCATCTTATCTTTAAGCAAATGGTAGGAAAGAGCAGGAGATGCCACATAACAATCTGGAATTTCCAAGAGGACAGAAAACAAAATTAAGATAACAGAAAAGGGTGCACGTTAGAATAGAAGCACCTCCAGCAGTGATACACTAGCCCAATTCCAATGATTATCTCCAACTGCCTCATTGATTAGCTATTGTCATTTCCCCTCATTCTCTGCTCACAGACCTCTATGTTCAGCTTTCCACCACATGCTATGCACAGCAGTTGCGATGTGGAAAGAACATGAATATTGGCCAAACATTAACCTGGCTGTTACTTGCTTCCTTGAGAACATGAGGAACACCAACCCTATGGAGAATCTCCTGGTAGACACTGCAGATGTAGCCTTCTTGCATAGAATTCTCCAATTAAAAATGAATTTATTGGCATTTCTCTAATTTTCAGTCAGGGGATCTCTTGAACAGCTCACTTTTACATGAAGCATTTCTCTAACGGAAAATACTATACAAAACACATGGCTTTATTTCAGCCACAAGCTGCATGGTGACAACCTAGCAATACGTAATACTCCAAGCATCTCTTCCTCTCACTTCTAACCATACCCCAGTGGAGTACGGTCCTCCCAGAACACAGGGGCTACACCCCAATGCTCTTCAGAAACCTGGAGGCACATCCAACCCACAGAATGGAAATTAATAATCCATTTAATGGTGCTGTTAAGGATCACTTTAGTACATGGTAGACGAGGGTTCCTCTGCAGCACAATGCATTTCAAAATCAGTGCTGGTTTACCCTTCTCTTCCTAAAATGCATGCAAATCACTGGTTGTGAAAGTAAAGGCCCTTCATAAATGGTTCCTTCCCACCACTTCTGAGTCTGTGGATGCACAGATGTTTTCTGGGCAGCACAACCATACTAGCAGTTCCCAGCTCCTGCTTGCTCCTGCTGCTGCGATACCCATTTTGCTGTCCTGCTGTAGGTGCTCGCAGCTATACAACTGGACAGGGGAACTGATAAATGTCAAAAGCAACTCAGTGTTGCAGCAAAAGAGATTTTAAACCTAGAGATGTTCACTGACCCTGCTTAACATCCTGCAGCCCCATGAAGAGATGTGGAAGAGGAACAATGAGGTTGTGTATAGGGAAGTAGGGATCTTGCTCTGCTGCTTAAAGCATTCAGGGTCTATAGCCCTGTTTGGTATTGAGAAGCCAACTCCACTTTACCAAAGTGAGAATACACATTCTGCTTTCTTCTGTGCTGTGCTTCATACCTGAAAGAAATGCTGAACACCCCTCACACTCCAAAGTCACCAGTTCTCAGTAATTCCCCTCTTAGGATGCACACTTTCCCCATCAAATACTAACAGCTCTTCAGGGGCAACTTGCAAAGCAGGAGCCCCACCCTGTCATACAACATTGCCTTCCTGCTCCCTTGCATCCATCCTCTGACTCAAGCTAAAACAATCCAAGGAATTATATCAAATGAAAGAAACCAGCAACAGCTGGCTTTGCTATTTAGGAAATCTTTTATACTGCTTCACATACAAAGAAGGGTTTCTCTTCCTCAGTTTATTTTGTGCTTTTATAGGCATCTTAACAGTAACACTCAGCTTCCTATGGGGCATTTTAGAGTAAAAACTGGAGCAAAGATAGGACAAAACAGAGCTGAAGAGGAAAAACAACTGCTTGTGAGACTCCATCTACGCAGGATGAGGTTATTCACATTAACTCCCTGCCTCTATCCCTAGAAAGCTTTCAAAGGGGAAATGGGGAGAGTACTCAAGAGCATTCACAACTCAAATATAAAATCCAAACCAAAGGTTTCTCCGAAGCTTTCAACTCCCAGCTCCAAAGCAGTTATTATGAACGAAGGTATTTCTACTGCATTATAGTTTGTAAATTAATGCTGCAAACTTGCCCTTTGTCAGTGTGATGGTAAACAAACTGATTGCTTTTAAGCACCCAGGAACTGAAATAACGTGCTGTATTTTCAGCCAGGAAGAGCTGTTTTCTCACTCATATTTATAAATTGAGTATCTCCTCCTTGAAGTTCCAGTTTAAAAAGAAAAATGCAGCTAAAGCTGCCAACTGTGCAACAGTCATGTGGTGAGGCTTTAGAGACTTGACAGCACTGTTAAACCAAATGACAACAGTGGTAGAAGAGAATGAGAAACAAGGCGACAGAGAAGATTTAAACATTTTGCAGTTTGTGTCTACAATTTGAATCCTCCATCTCTTTTCCAAAGGACAATAGAAATTGAAGCAGTTGGGTTTATAATTGATTTTTGACTTTTTAAATTTCACATGGATCAAAAGCAGAAATTAAACAATTCTCCTGCTTTTACCAGACATCTTGCTAGTACCTGGCCAGTCTTCAACTGTGACAGCTACGGAGCAAAGGGACATTTATAAGGACTTTGCTCATGCAGCAGGGCAGCACTGCGTGCTCAAGTGCCTCCCTGGAAAAAGGCTTTTCTCAAGAGCGATAAGCCATCCTTCCAGGCATGCCAGCTCAATGGTGGATGGAGAAAATGCTGAGAACCAGAGGCAAGAGATGGCAGAGCAGGAGGAGATGCCACGCTGCTGGCTGCCTCTGAGTAGCCACTGGGGAGCAGGCTGAATTCAGTGCCTGCGCAGGGAGCACACAGCCTGGAGGCCACCAGTTGAAGATCCCCAATTCAGATGAAGTCTTCTCATGACAAAGGAATTACTGTGTCTGAGCAGAAGTGAAACAGCCAGAGCATTTCAGAGATTTCTCAGCAGCAGGAGGTTCTCTCTGAGGACAGGGATGGCAGAGGGAGCACACATGAATTTGCTCCATAAAACGGAACCTGAAAATGAGTTATGTCCCCCACGACTTTGCAGCAGCCCAGAGCAGGTACCCATTCAGAAGCTGGATAGCAGTATTTCTTTTAACACCTGTCACATCCTCATGTCATGTCCATGCTTCAGAGCAATGTGATGGTGAGACTGCAACAACTGGGGTGGCCAAAACTTGAGAGAGGCACCACTGAAGCTGGGACCACAGCCCTCATCCAGAGCATCTATCAGTGCTGTGCACACATGGGAGCAGGAGAATATCAAAACAGTCTGGATGCAATCTGGTAAAAGCTGGACTCAATGGATTCACTAACCATTTTAGCAAAGATAAGCCTAAGGAGGGAACTTGGTGTCAACACCTTTAAAAAAACAGACATTGATGTGTAGAAATAAAAATAAAATACAAGCACCCTCCTAACGCACACTCATGCTTTCAGTGCAAGCAGCAGCGAGGCTCAGTCCTTGCAATACACCAGAAATTTTGGGGTTTAATCCCTTACTTCTGCTATTTTTTTTACTTAAGTAAAAACAAAACAGAAAATGCTCCCCTTAAAGAACTCCTCTCTGCTGAGCAGAGTTTAGTACAAGAAAAAAACCCAGCCAAGCAGAACAGCCCTCAACCAAAAGCAGAAAGAATAAACCTAGTAGTTGCAACTATAAGTTTTATGATACTCACTACAGATTCGAGAATGTCCTTAACTTTTACAGCCTGCATGCTCATCTCAGTCCTACTGCTGATCATATTGACAGACACACTTTGATAGTCAGACCTCCCAAAGCTTTTTTAACTGCTGGAATCTAAAATTAGACAGCCACAGTCCCTAGAATACTGGCAGTTTAGAGAGACATTAGAGAAACCTAACTGAACGTTCTGTATCCACACACAAAAGCACATTGTTCAGCAAGGTATCACGCGTGTGTGGACAATGTAACACATTATAGAAAAAAATATTTTGTCAATACCAATTAAAAGCCTCTTCAGACAAATGAACTACTGAGAAAGCAATTCCTACAGCCTTAACCCCTAGCAAAGGCAACTTAATGGTACGGTAGCTTGCAGGAAGGGGAGGGATAAAAAACACACAAGGATTTTGTGGCTTAACAGGCAGCAGTTTACAGAAGCAGATTCAATTTAAATGCTAAAGATGCCATGGCAAAATTTACTGCAGATTCTCTCAATCACAGATTCATCAATACGACAGTGAAGTCCAGTACAGCCATCACAAAAAGCACTGCAAAAATCAGAGAGATTCACTTCTGGAGCTACTTATTTTATGGGATACATACATGAAATGCTTAGTGTTAAATGTCTACCATACAATTTTGTCATAGATACATGCAAATTATTGTACAAATTTAAAGGCTAACTCCTGAGAGCCTGCTGACTACCTTACACTGCTTCCTTTCCCATCTATGGCTGGCAGCCTGCTTTCAGCAATTATTGTTTTGAGAGCCTGGAAAATCAGTGTATGAGATGGCTACACAGGACCCACTGCAGAAAGCTCATTTACAGTAGCATCCCATCACTGGCACTCCCATGCAGCCCTTCTTGGATGTTAATAAAGATCAAGCATGCAACATGAGAAGCCTTAACATTCACAAAGGAGCCGGGTTTGGCAGATATCCCCATTTAACAGGTAAAAATGCCACGGCAGGTGTATAGTCTAAAAGGTGATGCACAAAGTCTGCAACAGAATGAAATCTCGAGTCATTTGAATTAGAGACCATGCTTCAACTTGATTTAGAAAACCTGTGATTTCACTCATGGATGGTATAAAGAACCCCTCTTCTGATATAGAACCTGGCTTCAATACAAAACAGTGTATATGCCTGTGACATATAATACCTTTTATTAAATTAATACAAAGTGGCATAGCCATTAATGGCTGATACAGCCTTAAAAGGACTACTGGCACTTGGGTGCTAGCTTTCCCTCTCCAGGACAGAGAGCTGCCTGGTTCCTTTTCAATAGAAGCATTGAATGCTATTTTCATCTTTTGTTCCTTTTCCTACAAAAATAAACTACCATGACCACTCCTCCCATCCCTCATTCCAAGTCGTATGCAACCTCAGGTGGTTTTCTTGTGCAAAGGAGGATCTGTACACCCTCTATTTTCCCTACATATAAGGATGAGACTGGTTGGGATGACTATCCTACATTGATGGCATATACTGCTCAGCTTTCCCATCGCTACTGTGTTCTTCAGCCCTGCAAGGAAGAAGAAAATGGTATTTTGCTTATGGTTTGCCTCCACCACCAATACGGACTGGATTGATCATCCAGTCCCAAACACTGAGGACAAATGTTTTAGGCAAATCCTGTATTTTGTGCACCAGCACGATCTTGGTATTTAAACTTTCCATAAAACTACTGCAGAAAAGAAGTTAGAGCAAGACAAAACCTGTCAGCCTGAATTTTCCATAAACATTAGAACAACCTCAGTAAGGATGGAAAGAAGGTAATAGCATCCACTGAACAAAGTTAATAAAACACCATTTTAAACATTTAACCATTAACATTAAACCATTTAACATCATAATAAAGGGAAATATGACCAGTCTGTCAGTACTAGGCAGCAAAGCAGTACATTGATGTCCACCATCAATAACCCATATGCCTATCAAACACTTCCAGACGCAGGCACTCCTTTTGTTTCCCAAAAAACTTCAATAATTCTTCTTGGATACCAGCAAAAGAAAGTGAAATACCACCTGCAGCAGGGAGCAGAACTTTTCCAATGCTTACAGTGATTTACTTAAGTAGTACATACACCTCCTTGGGACTTCTCCCACAATGAATGCAATCAGTGCTAAAAGCAACACTGACAACTTGCCAAACACACAAATGCTATGGGGCTGCTCTCCTGTTCACCCATCATCATACTGTTCCATCGCTTCAGCTATCACCTTCTCTCCTTGTTACCTTGCACTCCCAAGGTCTTGAGCAACCACGTGAAATCCTTCATTTACAAAGAAAAATGGACTTTTCAGCATAGCAAAGGGTCACTTTACTGAGTACAACTGAAAATGCTCACATAATACTAAAATGAAACTAAACAAAACAAAAAACCCAACCCCAAACCTGATCAGTAAGGAACACATCCATCTTGATAGCCTGTCGAACCCCAGCACTGTACAGAGATGCAGCTGAGCACTATAGGACGGCAGGTACCTGACGTGATGTAACATGCCCTTTCAGAGAGCAGCAGCCTCCCAAACCCCAGTGCACACAAAGGGGAGGAAGTGCAGAGGGATGCATGACTGCAGGCGCACCCCGTAAAGATGCTCTTTAATGCAGGAAAACATCAGGCCTGAAGGCAGCAAATCTCACAGTGTGATATAAAGCTACAGCTCAAGAGGGAAAAAAAGAGTACTGCTGGAAAAGGGGAGTTGTGTTTGGACTGGAGTGGGATAAACAGCAGAGGTGAAGCATGCTTTTCCTCTATAATACCACTGCTGTTGGCTTTGGTTTAGGGTTATTTTTTTATGCTTTTCTGTTGAATATTTCACCCAAAGGGGAAGAAAATGCTCTATTCACAGAAAAGAACATTTCAGTAATTTCACCTACTTTTCTCCAGCATTTAAGTTAAATACAGCCCTGCTTTTCATGATCTCAAGTATTATATGCAGCAAATGTGACAGTTCTGCTTGCATACAAAGAGCCAGCTCTGCAAGACTACTCACTGAAAAAGCATGCTGCGAGCTACAGGAGCTGTATTTTAAGGCACAGAGAAGTCGACTGCTCTCCAGCACAAAGCCGCTGCTTAACAGAGAGGCCCTTTTATCATTCAAACGGCATTAAAGGAGTTAAATCCAATATACCAGTAACTCTGCTACAGGAAAATTAAGTGTCCATCCTGAAATCTAAAAACTCCACTTAGCCCCAGACAGATTCCAATTAATACTAACTACTTTCAGGACAAGTTCAGCTCAATACTAACATTTGCTGCAGACCCTAATAAAATACTACACACTCCAACATTTCCTTTTCACTAGCTAATAAGTATGTAAAACTGCTCTTCATTAAATTTAAATGGACTCATTAATAAAATATTGAGGATGTGCTACTTTAAGGCATCAGGACAAAAAAAGTATAAATTGGCGATAACGTTATTTCTATTTTTAAAACACATCCCACAGAGGCACCCAAGATAGATGAGAAGTGCTAAGCTCATCCCACAAGCTTATTTATTTATTTAATGCTTCTTATGTGCTATTTTTAACCGCAGAAGACAGCAAAAGGCATCCATTAGAAAAATTACATTGGTCAGAGCCTTCCTCACGCCGGTTAAGTAAGTGAGAGACCTGGCAGAACACGGTGTTAAGAGACGTGTTTTTTCCTCCCTTTCCTATAGGTTTCTGGAATCAAAAGGCAATTTTAGTTTTGCAGCGTCAGCTAGGCCAGAATTTGTATCTGCAAACCTCTGTCAATCCTTACTCATTCCCTTATCCCCTCTTCCCACTCCTCTGCTTCCCGCATGGTTCAATTTTGTAATACACAATTTGAATGCATACAAATGTGCTTACCACACAGGGACAGTTAAAATGCAGATGTATGGGTTTGGTTTGGGGTTTTTAAGCCTCAGTTCTGCACAAAGAAAATAAATGAGAAGAAGTGCCATACTCTCATACTATTGCATCATTTTGCAGAAGATCTCTTCCTTTGGGAGAGGAAAAAATTAGTTTAAAATTTTCCATTTTTTCAGTAGAGCTAAAGGAGTTTATCTTAGTTGCTGTTGGTTTTCCTTAGGAGTCACGATTCTTTGGTGAGCTAAGAAATCAAAGGAAGATTCCAATCCTCGTCTGTCCCATCACAAAGACAAATTTTCACATACAAAAACGTTACAGCTACACTGTCAGATTATTTACTTAGAAAAAACGATATTGACTTAACTTCATGCCATCTTCTTAATTGGTTGATTTCTTTGGGGAAATGGAGTATTTTCATGCATAACCTGAGCAGCAGATTTTCCTTTTTCCTCCCATTTGCAGAACCAAAGCCTAAACTCCACGGAGGCACTCCAGCACTTCCAAGCAGTTTCTGCCAGAGTTTCTGGTGGAGCAGAAGACAAAATTGCTCATAGACATTTAGGTGCTATTTCAGGAGCCTCTGCAAGCATTTTGATTCCCACCCTAACTTTGCTACAGAAGGCACAGCCTGACCTGGATGTGCAGTTGCTGTCAGGTTACCAGCTACAGACAAAAAGGGTACAAAAGATGAATTTCAGAGGTGACACAGATCCCCTGCTGTGCTCCAGGTCCCCACATAAAGCCAAGGGCAGGGTGGGAGGAACGATCACCTCAGATGGGGTACAGCACTGCCCAGCAGTTACACAGGTCAACCTAGACAGAAGTATAAGGTAAGCACAGGACTGGACAGTTACTGCATTTGCAGCAGCTGGATTTCTTAACAGTTATTTCCCCTTCTTTTTAAATTTTCCACAAAGTGAGTTTTTCGTAAACAAAACCATGGAGGCTTTTGGTGTCACTCAGAACAAGGACAGTTTGTTTGTTCTACCCGCCTGGAGATAAGCTCAGTTTGCTAAGAACAGACATTACTGAACCCCATAATGGAAGCCTTTGATTCATGATCCGTTCATACATGGCACTAACAACGCTTGATGGCTAAGAAATACTTGAATTTCTGAAAGAAGCAGCTTTCTCCACAGTGGGAAAGTCACATTACATAGGAAACTATGCAAGCAGCTGATGCACAAGACAAGCGTCACCAGCAGAAAGTTGAAGAAAAGGCAAGTAATGCGATTTTGTGGGCACAATAATCACAACTAAACTTGAGATTCTGGATAAATATTCCAAATATTCTCTATATTTGGAATCCTGCCTCAGGCCAGGTGTGGCTTGGCCAACAGAGCCTCTGATACAAGCTTGATTCCTCACTCACTTCTGAAATATTCTGAATATTCAGCATGTGGGCCTTAGAAAGAAGACTGCCAGCGGTAGGCAGGACCCCAAGCAAACTGCCTGCTGAAAAAACAAATTTAGGAGTTCACATACTTCTTTCCCCTTAAGAATTATATTCAATTACATTAAAAGGCTAATTTCCAGGGCACAGCATCCATCCTACATTCCTCAGGCTGCCCAAAGAGAAGAAACGCGAGTTCTCTGCCCAGTTTCAGATTTTTGCTTGAAGCCAGGAACTGCTGGGACTTGAAGCCTGAAACACACTTACACACAAGCAGTTATTCAAGAAACTAAGGAACATTACTTTCAAAATTTGGGAGCGCTGTCCTACATCCTCCCTTCTTGTGAGGACCACCGACACACAAGCGACTTCACCTCAGAACCCGAAGACAGACTGGGGCAGACAAACTTCCAGGCAGGCTTGAATTGCTTTAACTTTCCCACTTCAATAAAATCCTCCTCCACAATTACCAGTTGTTATGGCAATCGAACGCGCAGAAGCAGAGACCTGACATGTCAAACAACTTCTCTGCATGACTTGATGCCTTAAGTTAAACGCTCTCCTTGGAAGCGCTGTTCATATGTACACTCATGCAACATCTACACTGCACACATAATGCTGTCAAAATAGCTCATTACCAGGGTCTTGCCCAATTCCATGACAACATTAACTTATAGCAGGGACATTATTTTATTCGCTCCAATGGATTTGGCCCAGAATGTGTACAGACCTCCAACAGGTCTGTCAAAGAAGAGATCTGAGATCTCCTTGACATTGGCAGGTTCCGAAAATAATTGTCAAACTCGCCTTTAGATCTACAGCTACTACAGAAACAACTCCCATATGCGTAACTGCCCTCGACAAAAACTCCCTCATTATTAGTCAAACCAGCAAAACACAAGCCTCCCTGAAAACAAACGATCTAGAGGATCACAATAGGTTGCCCATGAATTATGGAAAAGCCAGGTTGTGTTGCAGCATTGGAAGTTTCCATGTCTCAGTGACATTTCAGAGATCCTTACTGCCCAACAGGAGCGGGGAAAAGAACACGTTAAGCCACAACTACCAGCTGTGTTTCACACTTTAGTATTGGAAAAGACACACAGATCCCCAAATCCACCCCTTTCAAGATAAACACATCCACTGTGACTTCTTCGAGAAACTGATGTCATAAACACCACCAATAAAAAAAGAAACAAATAGGCAATGTGAACAGTCAATCTCATGAAGATTAGTTATCCCAGAAAGCAAGGTACATGATCTTCCAAAGAATCCTTTTTTTGCTTCCCAGGAGACCCAAGTCGGCACACATAGAACATATAAACATCATGTCTTATAAACATGTCAGGAACAAGTTTGTTATTTGATTGCATACATGTCTCAATAATTTTCAGGTTAAAACCACATTTGCCTTAACCTACTTCTCACAGCTCACATCCATCTTAGATGAACCTACCATGTGGTAGTGTTATATTTGCACCATCAATGATTGCTTGTGCCAGTTCATGATCATTGCTCTCGAAAGCATGTGCAGCAGCCTTGAGGGCATCCCAAATCTCCTTGCGACCTTCAAAAGCTGGTGCTGTGTCCCAGAACTCGTCTCTCTTGCTGCGCAACTGTCCGTCCGTCATGGGGTAATCACTTTTCCATTTTGGTTTCTCTTTTTTCAAGGGCTGATTACGACCAAGAGCAACTGTTGAGGAGAGAAAGAATAAGGGAAATTAAAAACAGGCAATAGCACAGAATTACTGAAGTGTCCCTCAGTTATTCTGTTTAGGATCTACTGAGCTCAAGTTCACTTTGGGGCAATCCTGATCTTTTTCTCTCCTCTTCAAGGCACTGACTCCCTTCCTCAGGCTCCAAGTTGATTTGACCTCTTTGAAAAACTGAGGGGCTACCTCCTCCTGCTTGCTTATTTCACCTTCACTCCTGAGCACCCCACAACTTCTCCCCAAACTCCTTGGTAACTCCTCGTCTCTCCAGCTGGGTTGTGTGTGCCTGGCTGGGAGATTCACACCCAACACAGACATCTGCCAAAGGCTGCAGCCAAAGCGGCGGTACGGCGAGACACCTGTTATCCCAACACCAGGGTGCAGTGAGACCGCACTGCATCTGGATCCCTGCTCTATGCTGCCAGCAACACTCCCTGCTCAATAAAAGAGACACTCAGTTAATAGAAGAATTTCAAGAGGCTAAAGATTTTTTTTCATCATCTTTTTTAATTAACAGTTTAATTGACAGTTTTTTAATTAAAAGATTTAACTCAGAGTAAGTATATGCAGAAAGGCAAATAAGATGCATAAAAGCTGGAACTGTCAGAGAGAGAACTCTCTAAAGAGCAACTCAGGAATCCATCAAGCTTTAAAAACCGGTTACCTCATTCACAATAAATGCAAAAGCATTTGTTTCATTTTAACTACAGCTGGTTTTGTGTAACAGCCAGCACTAAAGATAATCACATAATGTTACTGGATTACAACTACCTGCTCACTTTAAATTACAGCCTTGCTAGGACTGCGTTAAATCCTTCTCTTCCATTTGTGTAAGGGGTTATTTCAACTTCTGTTGAAAGGAAAATGAAAAAGAAGGGAGCAAGCTTCAGTGCATACCAGGAAGACTTTGTCTTCTCAAGAGTTAAAACCCCATTTCTTTCAGCCCTCTCCTGGCAGTGGGAGAAGTGATTGCTGAAATTGGACCTGCAAGGACAGTACAGGGAGAAAGCACCAACAACCCACGAAAACAGTTCTCACTGGGGAAAACCTTGAATACATAGTTTAAATGTCACCACAGGACACAAAGCGTCCTTCAACAGTTGAACTAAATTCAAGTGTGTTTGCAGCTGAGAATAAGCAGCACCTCCACGGTCATAGAAACTGGGTGACGAGCGCTGAATTCTCCTGAAAGACAGGTAAACTATACAGGACTGAAGTCAATTAAAGGTCCCACCATGTATGATGCTGGAAAACCATCCCCTCTTACGCTGTCCATGAAGAGCCCCTGCTGTTCCAAGAAAGCAGAAGTACCCCAGCTGCCACCAGGGTAGGGAAGCATGAAGAGATACAGTCTGTCACACCCATGTTATCAGGCTGAAGTATCTCTTACAAGAATGAGACACCACAGCCGCTGTGATATCAAAGCCTGTGGAGCAAAACTGCTGCTTATCAGGTGCTCTTGGCTAGTCTGCAAGGATGGGAGAGCACCAGGACAAACACAAGGGTTTCCATTTAGCACTCTGTATTCCACCTACATCCTTAGAGATAGTAAAAAGCATTTCCTTCCTCCAGACCCTCTTATTTTTCTGGTAAGAAGTCAGCAATAGCTGACAGACTTGCATCTCCCTTCAATCGTACTCCAGCATTCATTTTAGAATGGAAGAATAGTGTAATGTTTAAACATTCTTCATAGTTTTTAATGTAGACTTACACTGTAACTCTGTAGTTAACTACAAACTGTATTTATGGCAAAGAGTGTGTGTGTGGGCGAGGGACATGACTGAAAAGACTAAGTGTCGATATATCAGAAATACTCATTTCAGGTAAGTGCAACATTTTGCAAAAATAGTATTTAATTCCAAGATTCCTTCTCCTTCCTTGCTGTTATTTTTCCCCCCTGCCACAGATGCTCTCAGCTGTTTTCAGACAGCACCTGACAATGAGCATTGGGTCTCAGGGTTGACCATCAGTGCCTGGTGCTACAGTGGACACTGCAGCTCAATACATGCTTTAAGGAGACCATATATACAAGGTTTAAACCTCATGCTCTTACACAATCTGACTCTGTATGACCAAAGAACTACCTACTTACTTTCATAACTGAGAACAACATTCAGATTTAAGAAGTCGAGACTTAAGTCACTGAAAATAGGGGATTTCAAAGAACTCCTGATGGTAACATTGACAACTACGTAAAGGCATGAGCCTTCTTCACATAAAAAAAACCCCGAGTTTACATTTGCATGGAAGCAAAGTCAGATCATAATTAAAAGTAGCACATGACAACTGCACAGCACACATACAATGACTTCAGCTTTTATTCTGTTTCCCATGCAGAAACTAACAATAATAAACTTCTGAATCCTTTCAAGTGACCACATTTATGGTTTTTTCTTTCCACGGGATTGCTTCCATTAGATTGCTTCCATTTGCTTTTCAAAGAAGTGCTGACCATTTAACAAATCTCAGAACAGCAAACCCAAGTGTTTACAAAACACCAAGTTTCCTGGCAAAGCCCAGCCCTTGCTGCTCCAAGTCTCAGCTGAGCACAGCAAGCTGGGAGCCAATGATGGCCCAGCCTAGAACAATGGTGAAGGAGGCAGCCCAGACAAGATGGACTGCGTGCATTACACAGTATATTATGAAACTGTAAAAGCATATGTGGTAAAACACTTAAACCAGGAATTGTTTCCTTTTTAGGCTTAGCCATCAGAGCATGAACATTTCAGACAGACAGACTGAATAGGACACTAAGAAATGTGGGTCAGTGAGCAGCTTTCCTTGCATTCTACTTCAGCTTATATGTGTTTGTGTGTACATCCAGTGAATGCTAATTTATCCCACAGGGCTCTCTCTTTCTCCCCAAACATTAATTATGAAAGCAGGTTAACAGCACTTCCTGCAGTCCCCAAGCATGGCTGCATTTCCCACACGCAGCCCTGCCAGCCCCATATCCAGCACCACAGCAGAACTGCAACGGGCCATTTCTCTCCCTCACTTGCCCCTTTGCCCAAGATGGCATCCCAATATATTGCTCTCCATTAGACAAGAATAACAGGGGAGAGACTAAAGAGACAGAAATCCTAGTGATCCCAAACAACTTCTCCCTGGAGATACAATCCTTCCTACAGTCAGCAGTGACGATAAACTCAGTGATAAATTCTTTTTTTTCAAGTTGGAAAGAAAGATGGTGGAATAAAGTGACTCTACAAATGCCTCTAAAGCCAAACCCAGCCTAACAAGCCATCTACCCACGCACTAAGCCTTTAAATGCAACTTGGCTTTGCAAGCCAGTATTTAAAAAGGTCTTTAGTGTGTTTACCATTTATTAGAAGTGCTCCAACAATCCCCTAAAAGCATTATACCTCCCCTGAAGAAACATTAGTCTTTCTCTAGCTGTATGGATAGATGGAGCAGAAGGGATAATAAGAAACTGAAGACACATAAAAAAACCTAACGTGTAAAAGGGCCCAAATCTTTCACTTTCCACCTCATGTTTTAGTCACTAACGATAAACATCACTACGTGAATTTCTACAGTCAAAGTTTTGGATCACGTTAAAGGACTTTCCCATTTCTGTAATAAAGATGATAAGGAGTAGTCAGAATAGCACTGAAACAAACATCAGGAGTCTGAAATGCTTTGACAGGTATTTACAGTGTCAGTTTTATATTCCTTGCTTTGGAAGTAAACTAGAGCTCAAAAGAAAATGTTGAGTGCATTTAAGACCATGCACATCAGAGGCACAGCCAGCTTGCAAGATCTGGGAGAGCAAATAACATCCACATTAATTTTTCATCTTACATCACTTCAACACAAGTAAGAAATTATTAATATCCTGCTTGAAGATATGAAGAGTTTGATAAATGCCAAGAAGGCATGCTCCCTCTGAAGCAATACTGAAAGTTGCCCATCTCAATAGATGGCAATGGTTGATATTTTTGGCAAGAGATTTATTTAGAAGGAAATATAAAGACCATTAACAGGCTACTTTTCAAAAAGGAAAAGATCAGCACATTATTGAGGCTCCAAAAATAATTTAGGTTGTTCTTGCCATAGTAGCTCACAGATATTCAGATGGTGGTGTACATCCCAAAGAGGGGCAAGAAGCTGCAGACAAGATAAAGGACCTTGCTTAACTTAAGAGCAGACTTTCTCAGGAAGAACTACGTGGCCTTACAAAGGCTTTTCCTGGGCTGCCAGAGGGGTTACTACAAAGTGATCAGAGATGCTCTTTATCTTCCTGGATATTGGACTTGCTCTAACCAGAGAGTTGCCTTAAAGAAGCCTCCTGCACTGTTTCCTTCCAGTTTTAACTGCACTACTACTTACATTATACAGAGAGAACAAATGCCAAATACAATTTTTAGGTCTTGCTAAGGTCCATTCATGTTAATGGCAGAAGCAATATCTAGCGTGGTAAGACGTCCTGATAATTATATAATGAACCTCCTAGGGCTCAACACACACAGGAAAAGAAACCCAAACCTATCAGTTAGGCACTCCTGGATGCAGCAGGGGCCAGGGCAGGAGATGGGACTGCAGTGATGCACAGATGGCTGGAGAGGCAGGCGAGCAGAGGTAAGTCTCATCTGAATCCAGCATCCACCCATCCGGCACATCTGCTGTCCAGGTGTCCCTACACATGTGGAATAAAAGCACTGCTCATACCTCCTTCCATAGTCAAGCATTCCTTATTGGACTGTTTAATACCTCAAAGTAAGTTAAAATCAGTGGCAGACAAAGCAGCAGGCTGTTTCTGTTCCATGGGTAGGATCTAGCAGCATATAACGTGTTTTCTTTTCACAGGTAGAATACCCCAGTGTCCTGGAGGCAGACAATACTGTCTGACCTACTAATCTTAGCTCCTGGAAAACTACAAAGTGTTATTTTTCAGGAGGAAAGATGTATTTCTCCAGTCCTTGCAGACTGTTTTATAACTTGAATTATGAAAGTTTTGTTTCCCTTCCCCCCAGTTTCCCATCAAAGCAGTGGAATCAGTAAGGTTATCTACGCTTCTTTAGAGTGAGCTTATGCAGATAAATCCAGATATTTAAATCAGTTTCTTAACAGAATGTCAAAAAATGTCTATGCAGATAGAACTTTTAACAGCTGTTGTGTTTGTTATGTCGCTATCACTGTGGATCACAGTACTGTCATCTCCTCCAAAGCAGACCAGATGAGTATGAGCTGCTGGTAACAGAAGAGTCTCATACTAAAAGCTAATATCCAGCTAAAGCATTCATAATTCCTAGTTTATACACCCATGAACTGTAGCGCTCTGTAATCAAATTGGATAATGTTTCTGCCTCAAAGGGCTTACTGTCAAATTAAATAATGCAAATGCAACCACTGAATGAGACATCAGAAGCTTACAGCCTCTGGAGTAGGACAGGTGGACCTCTGCTTCAGTCTTGAATTAGATTTTCCTCCTTCTCAGCTACTGACCACACGGTAGCCCTGTAAGAGAGGCCACAGGATTTGGTCCCCTCTTACAGATCAGCTACCTCCAGCAACTGATCTAAAAACTTAAGCCTGTGGGGAAATGTCTCCTTTGCCATCAGTCAGCCTTGCGTGAGCCCCTTCTCTCCCATTCCATTTCTTCAAGTATCTTTCATCTGCTTCTGAAAATAGTGTTAGGAATAAAACACTGGATTTCTTCCTTTTTCTTTTTCTTTTTTTGGAAACAGAAGTGTATGTTGCTTGTAGCAGCCTTTTGCTGCTCTTGTAAGAGGTGGGAGGAACAGTCCCAATTTGGCCAAAGCATGGGTTGGAAAAGTCTCCAGGCACACACAACCCATCCAGGACATGGAGAGCCTGGCAATGCAGTTCCCAGAACCCTAGAGTGATTTGAGCTGGAAGAGACCTTAAACCTCATCCAGCTCCAAACCCTGCCCTAGGCAGGGATACCTTCCAGTAGACCAGGTTGCTCAAAGCCCCATCCAACCTGGCCTTGAACACTGCCAAGAATGGGGCAGCCACAGCTTCTCTGGGCACCCTGCACCAGTGCCTCATCACCCTCACAGTAAAGGAGGCATCCGGATTGCACTTGCTCCATTTTAGGACTGGAAGCCCAAAGCCATTGAACTCCATGCATCCACCAGCAGCTGCAGGATGGAGCTGCAAGAACAATGCTTTTCTGTGCTTCCACACGTCTGCACGTGTTTATGAAGTCCAACACACAATAAGAAACAAGCAGTGGGGAAGGCTGACATGGAGAGACCCCATGGGTCATGACTTAAGAACAGATACAGCCAAGTGTTAGAAGAGAACATCAAAATGTTTCAAAATGTTGAAATGACACTAGTATCAGGATCATGAGTTAAGAGCAGATACAGGCAAGTGTTAGAAGGCAACAACAACATGTTGAAGTAACACTGGTATCAGGAGAATCTGGCAAGATCTGGTAATGTTTTCACTAGCCGCCTTCTTTGTTTTGTTTGCGAAAATATCTAAAAGATGAAGACAACTGCTTACGTGTTGAGAGATGAGAGAGATTTTGAATGAACCATGAGGAAAGGAGCAGGAGCACCCAACAGAAGTGCTGAAGCAAGGACAGAAAAATCACCAAAACAGTCCATTTGAATGGGAAAGGCTAAGAGATTTCCAGAAACTGTTCTCAGTGGAAAAGATGGGATTTGACAACTGCCAGGCTCCACGGGATAAGGATAGAAATGATAAACCATCGAGGAAACAACAGACCAAAACTTGCAGAGGATAAGGCCAGCAAGCAGAAGGCGGCACACAGGTGCTGTCTGGTTCGCTTTAACTGCAGACATGCACAGCTTCAACAGGGGAAGCAATATCAATTTGAGTAACATCAGCGGGTGATTATTTGAACACAGTCAGGAGACACTAACTAAATGTTATCGAAACTGAACTAAGCATCCAAAATACTTTCTTTACAATATTGTTTGCTTGTTGAGGATCAGTTGCAAACAAAGTATTTTTCTAAGACAAATGAAATGCAAAGTAACAGTTGTCTACCCATGAAGTTTCTTTTAGTAAGTCCCAAGGGTTTCCCTCCCCACAATCAGTGAGTAGTAATCTATAAAATGAGTCTCATTTTAAACCTATTTTGCTCCAATTTCCTCATAAGGTATCTCATAATTTGGTATCAATATCTAGATACAGCTCATCCTAACAATTTTCTTTGCATCATTTTCTAGTGTGATCCTTCCAACAGCTGAATTACAACAGCCCTAGGAAGAAGAGTCAGTACAAAGGAGAGTTGCAGAAAAAACAGCTAAACAGTGAGAATCATATTGCATCTAAGAAATAGACAATTTAAATTACATTAAATAGCACAGGCTACATTAAGTAGCTGAGGAACACAACAGGAAAATGGCAGAATATTATCTATTTATTTTTAGCTTTCAGCATTTTTATTTCTTAATAAGGTTACTTTTTCGCAAGGCAGGAACAGTGTTTTGGAAAGGAAGAGTCCCAGGACAGTAGTAGAAGACTTACAAATGAAATATTTTACTGAACACTTAAATATTCCTAACAAGGAAATGAAGGAGCAGCAAGATTTCATGTGAAAACTAAAGGAAGCATCTATCAGTTTAGTCCTGAGATTACTCAGAGCAGTGTAACACTCTGTGGGACTGAGAAAAACACGAGCTTTCCAACTGCTGTGGATGGATGGATGGATGGATATAAAAACAATGCGAGAAGCTAGGTTGAGTTTTAGGCTATTTCAGGAAAGTAGACTGGAGAGGATAAATGAACGCTACAAGAAAAACTACATTTCTTGATAGAAATTCAAGTCACATGCTTTTAAACAGATGTGTAATAAAACACCAAGCTACAGACTCAAAATCATATTATAAAGGTGTAGCAAACCAGTTAATTTTGAACAAGACAAGAAATAAACTTGTGGTGTGAGGCTTTCTAAAGCAGCAAACATAGCAAAACCAAAGCTGTGCTCAGTCCATCAACATGCCTTAGGGGGCCATTCCCATTTCTCCGACCTGGAAAGGGGCAAAGGAGGGAAGGAAAAAAAGATTAAAGAAAACAAAAAACAGATGGAGAAGGCAGGAACCAGTGGGGAGAGCACGCTGATCACCATCACTCAAACCAGGGTTGCACTCCTGCATGAGCTGCCTGCCAGACATGACTGTGCTCATGCTAGATTATGCATGTGGTCCCTCTGCGGAAAAGCGGCGCCATCAATCACTTGTGCCACCCCTACGCTCAAAGCCAACCAGGCAAACAGCACTGCGAACCCCCAGATGATGCTCACCTGTGCGGGTACTAGGGATGTCACAAAGGTTTGCACAAAGCAGGAGCAGGGAATGTGCACTCCCTGTTCCCCCAGGTCTCTCCTCAACTATTAAACAACGCCTTCCTCCAAAAGTAGTTAATTACACAGAAGAAACCACAGTGAATAAAATGCGAGTTACACTGGTAATTACAGACAGCCCTGGACAAGTCATACGTGCACAATGCTTCCCTGCCTCTCAGCATTCACAAGGCACTGAATTTTTGCAGAGTCAATCCAGAAGCTTCACAGCATGAGATATAAAACACATGAGAGGATGAGGGTGTATGAATGTGCTGGACAAAGAGAAAAAATTACTCTAATTACGAGCTATTATACTCTAGTTTCCATTTCTCCCATATTTTCAACAGGAACTGCAGAAGATACCAAGAGAGCTTTATATTTCCAGGCAGCTCTTCACTCATCACCCCTTACATTTCAAACAAAGAACCCAGCAGTATTGCAGCAAGAAATAAAAGCTTCGAACTTTTGAGATCTGCTCCCTGATGGTACACCAGATCTAAACACCGCAACTCATCCCAACACATGCAGGATCTATTCAGATCACCAACAGCATTGAAATGTGCTTTGTGCTAGGACACACAGTGACAACATAGGTTGCCTTTCACAGAAATTTAAACCATGTTTGTGTATTTTGTCTAATTCACAGCCAAGAGCCAGCTACCAAGAGGTGAACTTCAGCCTCCCATCAGTTCATGCAGGTTTTATAAGGACAATTCCACTGCTCCTGGAGCTGCAAGAGCAAGACAGCAAACTCTGACAGTTACAAACGCTCTGGCTGAGTGGTGTCGGATAGAGCAATAATGCAAATAAAGCTCTGAGATTTCAAATGCCTCAAGATTTCAAATAATATTTTTCAAAGCAAATTTTTCACATTGGTCTCCCACCAAAAGCTCAGCTATTTCCTAGTGTTAATTCTATGGCTCTGATATTAGATTATAAAAGCTTTGTGGTTACTCCTGAGCCCTGCCTGCTCACACAGCTTCCCACTGGAAGCACAAGCACAATATTTCTCAATCATCTTGATTAAGCTCATGATGCAACACCTCTTCTCCTGACAGATAAAAATGCCTAAGGGAGCAAACACCTTTGTAGATTCACCACCTCAAATCTTTAGTGCCCTGGTCAAGGAGCAACCACAGATGAAGCAGGAACACTGCCAGGCAGGGCCAGGGCCAGATGATGCCCATCTGTCTCTATCACACACCATCAGAGGAATCTTGGAGCCACAAATTCTGCTTCCACATCCAGTAGAAAGAACAGCAGTAACTATACTGACTGCTCAGCATTAGCTTCAGCCTCGCAGTGTCTAGTAGTGCTGTGGTGAAACAGCTTCAAGGGACAGACGTTATCAACACAATTACCTGTCAGCACTGTTTACACTGGAATTTAAACTGCTACTATCTCTGGCAGATGCACGTTTTCAGCTGGATGCAGAACAGGATAAAGATTTACCTGTTCCCAAAACACAGCACGCAAGCACTGACTTAATCTTCGCGATCTACAGCACACAACTAGAGTATCTTCCTTGGAAGCTTATGACAAGAACCATTAAGGAAACTGTCAGCAACATGAAAAATATTCTATTTGAGATAGGCTGCATGAAGTACATGCTTCTTTTGACTTCTGCAAAGCATAGCTTAAGTTAAAACTCAATCACAGCTGAGAGCTTGGCATGCACACAGTCTCTCACATGCAGAACAAAATAAGCACAGTATGCAGACCAGCAGAGCTGGGAACAGCTCTGGAAATGCAGTGGGAAGCTGCACAGAGCTTACCTAAAAATATCCCCAAAACAAAAGAACACCCCAAAAAAAGTCACAAACAACTCAAACCCAGCGTTTTCTGTCTCCTATCATGAGGAATAATGCAACTAAACAACTTCACTTTTAAAGTACTAAAATCCTTTTCTATCATCCCCTCAATTCAGCTAACAGGGAAACTGCAGACACAACAGATAAAACCATAAAGCAGCAAGTACCTCCAACTGGTCAACTCCATGCCAGTGTATTGCTGAGATGCAGGCACATGCCTGCTGCTCCATGCCAGCAGCACGGACCAGTCTCATTTGCTACTGTGGATTTAATACAAGGTAAGATCTAATGTTCCAAGTCGCTAAGAAGTCTGTCCTGGCTCAAAAGCCCCCTTCCTCCTCAGTAATGTTCTCCCTCTGACCACTGCATAACAAGGATCTATTTGAACTGCTAAGGAAGGATTTAAAGACGTTTACTGCAGGCTGACATCCCTCCTGTCATAAAACTTCCAATTGAAAGTGCCGGAAGTGCTTCTTTGCACGCTAACAGCCAAGCGTTGAGCAAGGCACAAAGCAGGGTCTGGCTCAGAGGCACTTACGCTGAAGCTTTGCTTTTTGTTTTGGCCTAAGCCATGGGAGCAGCAGAGCCAGTGCCAGCCTGTCACACAGCCACAGACCAACCACACAAGGTCATCACAAATTCTCTGAGTTCGGTTAAGTGACAGACGGGGACATCTGCTGTACATCTGGTTTGCGTTTACCACCCCAGGAGAACTTCCAGCACCAGTGCAATTTTCATTTAAATCAAAAAGGGAAAAAGAAAATCAAAGGCAGCCGCAGCCTTATCTTTCATCCTGCCAGAATTATAAAAAGCGTTGAGGTGGTAATTCCCTTTGAACAATGCAGCCAGCTCCACCCTGATTAGGTGCAACCACACTAAAGCCAGCCAGAACAGCCTCTTCAGCAAACCGTTTGCGTACTCACAATGCCGCAACTGGTGAAGACTTTCTGGGCGATGCCATCAGTGAATTTACTTTATTACAAGTAAACACAGACTTCTGCAGCTCTTAACTCATTTACTGGGCCAGAAGGAAGGACAGCAAGGGAAAAGCTGAGGCATTTCAATGCCCCAACAGAAACGAGCGCCAGCACCACCAAGACTCAGATCTAGTTTCAACATAATTTAAACCTTGTTAGGTCACCACTGTGGCTCAGTGCTACCTAGGAAAATTTGAAATCTAACACAGATCCCAGAAATCCATAGGGTTCCCCAACAGTAAAACTGCTCAGGAGGAGCTGCAGAAGTCAGCACGATTTTCAGATCCATCTCACCACAGTGTTCGTTTGCATCAGGCTTTAAAACTTTAAATTTAACAAGACCTGTGTAATAAGGTGTAATGCACAAGACAGATGGCCAGTTTAATGCTCCTCATGAATACGCAGGTGAGCAGGGCATTCCTTCTCATGTCACTTCTGCCACGTACAGCAGTCACAAGTTCCAGAACGAAATGAACAAAAAAGCTTCCAAGTTGGTAACTGTTTTTACAGTGACCAATGATTAAATGAGCTTAGTTACAGGATTTAACACTGCATTTTGAATTTATTCCAGCGTCACCGTTATTGGCAGGGATAAAGTTTCACATTAGTCAATTAACTAAATGCACTATTACTGTATCTCAGCTACTTAAGCTCATCAGTAAATTAAAGAGCTCAGTAAAAGCTGAAAATAGGAATCTTACTTGACACACATACCAAACATACATTATCTTAATGATTTAATTTTACAGTTCCATCTTATGTTCCACAGGTGCCATTTGGAAAACTGAAAGGCAATTGCTTGGTTTAAGGAACAGATGATGTATAAGGAAGCATTTAAAGATTTAATCTAAGAAATTTTATTTCTGAGAACGATACTTGCTGCTTTGCTAAGCTCTATTTTACAAGGTAGTTTTCCATGATAAAATTACCATTTCACACTCACTACAAATTACTTCTGTATCAATTTTTAGATGCTTTTAACTTGGTTCGCATATAGGAAGTGTTTTATCTTAGTGTCTAATTAAAACCTACCACTCATTTTCCCAAGGACTCTACCCTGGTAACTTCCAAGAAGTGTTCCTGCCCATGCTAGCTGAACAGGGCAAACCTGCAGGCACACAGCCCTGCCAAGCACCTGCAGCTGAGACAGATGTGTAACAGTGGGCTAATGCATTCTCATCACTCCTCTGATGTCAAGCTTCTTTCTGCAGAGTAATCTCTCAACTGGGTCTTAGGAGTAAGTGGCAATGTCTTCTTTAATAGCTGTCAAGTCAGTCCTGCCATACACAGCACCAGCACACCAGTGATTTAGGAGGAGAAAGCTGAGTACCCCACTTGTTGATGTGTATCCTATTTAAGGTCACACAGCAAGAAACATGAAACCACAACATCACTCCAGACTTCCCCAGAATGCAGACCTGGTTTTCCATCTACCACCAAGCCCATCTTTTTGGAATATTTGTCCTTTCTGGCAAGTTTACAGACACAGGATAAAAAACCCTCAAGGCCTTGTAAGAGTGAGAATTCATTTCTAAAGCAGGTTGATTAAAAACAGAAACAACTCACCCAAACCCCAGGAGAACAACTTCCCCCCCACCCTGTATTTCAGTTGCCCTTAGCATAAGAGGTTCTCCATCCACAAACAAGGAAAATCAGGATGACCGTAGAAGCTAAATGACCACATCACTGAGCTGCCAGGTACTCTCAAACAGCGAGGTACCAAAAGTACTAGGTTCATTTTAACGTTCATACATTTGACTGTGCATACTCAACTTCTGCATGGCAGAAGTCTGGCAGATGGGTGACTTAACGCCCCAGTGAAAACCAAACCCATTCATTTACTTCTCTTCTTCAGTCAGTATTTTCTGGATCCACAACCCAGTTAATAAACTTGAAAATTCATTCACGGAAGTGCATATGCTCACAGCCTAAGTGAATTCCAGCCTTGAGTTCTACAGTATGCCATCAAAACCAAGTGGGGGAAAAACCAGTGGATCCAACCCTACATTTGATTTTCACCCCATGTGAAAGATAGAATTTGCCTTAAAACAACGTGCAAAAGAGCCAAGGAATCTAAAGCAGACACTGGAATCTGCCTAGGTGGCTGCATTAAGTGATACAACCAAAGCAGTTACTCGCAGGAGTGGTGGGGGCTCAGGAGCAGCTTATAGCAATTGACTGACAGCTCTGTTCTCCAGATGGAGATTACAAAACACAGGAAGAAAATAAAAACTAAACCCTAAAATGAGAGCAGTTGAGAGAGAGAAGCTCTATGTTAGGACTACCTGAGAGCATGGAAACAGGATAAAGGCTACCTTCTTCTGAATAACAGCGAAGTTGAATGATATCCCCACCACCCTCATCCCTGCATCCCATCCTCTGTCTCACAGTATATGCAGTTACTCTTTCGTGTCCTAAGATGCCACATCCCTTCTGGAGACTGCTACTCTACACTGGTAGAGTGACATCTATTGTCCTGCCCCTGGTTTCCATGGAGATTTAATTATGTACATCATAGAATCATGGAATGTTTTGGGTTGGAAGAGACCTTAAAGCTCATCTAGCTTCAACCCTCTGCCATTGGCAGGGACACCTTCCACTGGACCAGGTTGCTTAAAGCCCCTTGAAAGAAAAGCTAAAACACACCATGAGTTGAGTTTTCCTAGTTAAAACCTGTTTCCAACTGCCTTCTCCAAGAAAGAAGATTTCAGGGACAGAAAGAGCACCATGCAGAACCAGTGTTCATCAAAGGCTGCACAAAGCTCCCATTTATTTTTCAATACTTACAAAGGAAAGGAAACAAATTATACCCAAGAATTAAAAAAAAATATATATATATTTCCGCTACCTATTCTTCTGTACTCAAATTAAGGACTTATTTTATACTATTTTGTCACATACTTTAGTAAGCAACAAAAGTGTAATGATAATAATTACATCATTAATTAGCACAATTACCACTGAATAATCCTTTTTCACATGGTAAATGCAAAAAGTTTCCTCTTTTGTGCACCCTTTGTGAAGAATACGAGATGGCAAAACCAGTATCATACAAGGATGATGTGAACACAAACTCTGCATTCAAGGTTTGGGGTTTTTTTAGCAGAGGACAAGCTGGGCATAGTCTACAAGTTTAGTTATCTGTTGTTCAGATTAATACTGATACAGTATTAATATAGATTAGTACTGATATAGTCACAGGACAGGCTGGATATCTGCAACTAAGATTTATTTAAAGTTGCACAAAGTATCTAATGTTTTTTGTACCATTTACCAAAAATGCCCAGGCAACTTCAGAAGATCAAGCTGCCTTTTGAAAAATGCTTGTCAACCTGTCAGCCATAAGGACTCCTACCTTTGACGTAGACTTTTGGTTAAGAAAACCATACATATCCTAGAGTTAGAGACAAATAACAATATATAAGGACACCAGTACATTCTTAGGTAATTAGAAAGCTATCTTCCTAACCTAGAATGAAAACTAGGCATGCCTTTATATGCGCATTTCATGCATTCTGAATATATGTATGTGTGTTTGTGTGTGTATATATATATATATATATCTGTATGTCTCATAAATCCAGACAAAACACCACTGTTAAATGGGAGCACTTCAACAAAGTAGCCTTAAAACTACATCCTTTCAAGGCCATTTTAATCCCCTGTGGAGGTACTTAGGAAAAAAAAATAGACCTATTATAGCCCATGGTCAAGGATTATTGATGTGATCCAACTTTAAGCATTTAACTGAAATTGCCTGAATTATAAGCATAAACAAGGCAGCCCCCACTGAGGAATGCTGAGCACAGATGTCAGCTTCTGCTGTGAACCTCCTTCTGCAGAATCCTGCTACTTTTCATGAGACAGAAGGACCTTGGAGTAGCACAGGAAACTGCCCTCTCTATTCAAATTGCTCAAATGAAAACAGATTAAAGTAGCCAGAGCCTTTCCACCTTTAGCAAATTCATCTGACCTCTTTCAAAAGTCCCTGAGCACGTAAATCTTTAGTTCTATTAATGGATTGAGCAATGCTTGCTCTACACCAAAGGGCAGCATTTCTAATGGACACAACAGCACATCCCCTAAGTAACTTCTCTTTCTTTCAAGTGAAGGGATCACTACAGAACATAATTTGATTGAAAACACATTTATTTCTCAACAATTCAGAGCACACCAGAACTGGCAGTGCAGTGATTATATTGGCAACAGTATTGGCTGTTACATACCCACTAACGGCTGAAGTAGGTCTTGACCACGGGCTCTGCTTGTCTTTTCTAAAAAGGTACTCACCATAATGCTTGAAGGAGCTTATTTCTCCAATGTCATCATCTACTCATAAGTCAAAGTAGTATCGCTTGTCAGGACAGATGCACTTTCCATATTCTTTCACAAATTGTTTACACATGAGTGCTGTAATAGCAGATTAAAATAAGTTTATGTCGATTTTGGACTTGAAAGTTAAGTTTCTGTAGGAAAAGTCTTTGGTTCTGAGTTTAAGCAAATATTAAATAGATCCTCTTCTCACCCCTTCTTTTCTTACTTAAAGGAAAAATAAGCCTAGCTTCAAATTTAAGGATGAGAACTTTGGTAACTGATCGCTGGCTGTAGCAGTTAACAGAATTCATAAAAACAGCTGGATACAAGCACATTCCAGATTCACCCAGCCTGCTCAATTAATTACTGTGCTCTAATGAGCAAACCATGCCCATGAAGTGATGCTTCTGCAGCTCCAATCAAGGGTGCCTCAAACATCAGATCCAGAAGAACTGGGGCTGCATTTCAGACTCCATCACAGCAAGCAAGTTGTAAACATGAAAGAAACCCTTTCAGATCCCTCAGCAAATAGAATAAATATACGAAGAAAGTATTTAGGTTTCCTTGCTTTTAAAGGCCTGTATCAAAACCAGGAACTGAAAGAAAGCATACAGCAGGGACTTGAGCAGACAGCAGCTGTCAGCTCAGGCCAGGCCCCAGGCAGTGATTTCTTCCAACAGTAGTTTCTCTCCTGCTAACTTTAAGCCGTAGCTTTGGTTCATAAAACTATGGCCAGCGTCCAGGACCCTCCCTATTACAGCAATATTTAGGCACTACTAGCAACAGAGGCTATTAAAATAATAATCAGAAAGGCAGTAAGAAATAAGAGACTCCTTTGCTGTGGGAAGAGTAATCTCTGCTGGGATACGTCCAAGATGAATACCAGCTACTTAGAGATGGCTGGAAAAATTAAGTAGGAAGAATCCTCTTTTCATGTTCTCTTCATACTAAACCTAGAAATTTGAGCTCCAGTATTCTGAACCAACTCTATTTTTACAACAGGGCTAAAGTCATTTCCCCTCCCTGCAGCACAGCATTTTCCTCTTGGCTATCATAGAAGAGCTGGTATCTTCGAACCTGTTAGATGTCTATACCTGCAACAGCAGGAGCTGATCCAAACTGTCCCAAGCTCTTAGTCCAAATTACCACTTCGAAAAAGCCATAAAAATATGTATGTTTTCAACGATCACTCTAGAAAAGCTAGACCTAGGAACATTTAAAGACTGGTCAATAACACACTCAGTACTTATTTGATCAGTCTCAGCTGTATTTCCACAGAAAGAGCAGGCTCTAATACTAACAAAACAACCAATCAAAACCAAACCCTGTATAATCCAAAGGTTTTAACCTGTGTAAAAGCTAAGAATGAGCATGAGAAAAACGCACCAGAAAATGTTCATGACCGAACAGCATTCACTCCAGCTCCTCCAGCCAAAAAGAGCTCATGCAGACTCATTATTTAGAATCAAAATTGACTGAAACATAATAATCCTCAGTGAAATATCTTGATAGAAAATTATTTGCTTTGTGAGGAAAAAGGGTTCCTGATTTATTAACCTTCAACATAAACAAGTGAAAGTTGAAAAGTTTGGTAACAAGAATCAGAAACAGAACACTGTAGATACCTAAATCTGAATTGCATGGGAAGAGTTCCTTCAGTTGGAAAAAAATCCTCATATTAATTTATAATAATGAAATGAAGCATGTGAAAGAAAGAAGGGTGACTGCACCGAGCAGCTAGATGTGCACTTTATCAATGGGAGATGAATTCAGCTTGGAAATTTGGCAGGCACAGCAATCAGACAGCAACAGCATACTTGAGCAGGCAAACCTGGAAAGAGTCAAGACCAGATTAAATCTGTTGGTAGAATTTCTAAAACAGAATATTCTGTTTGACACAGCACTGAACTAGGACACACAGAAGACTTCACCGGCACTGTCATCTTGGACTTTGTAAAACCTTGTTTTAAGCTGAATTGTCACTACTTAATAAAACTTATTAAATAATACTGGGTTTTAACAGGCTTGATTATCAGATAGCAGTGCTCTCAGCATCCCTCTGGATGTAGCCTGCCAAGAGATGTTTATAAAGCAGGACATGGGCAGGAACTGAAATGCTTCCTCCCCCACCACCAAAAGATCTATGGTGTTTTCCTAATGTGGAGCTCAATGCAAATTATTACATCTTGGTAATAAGCTTCCCATATACAATAAGATAAAATGTTAATGTCATTTCTTCCACAGTCCTGTGGCATGCCATTTTCCCTAAATATAATCATCAGAAAGAACATAATTGGAGTAAAAATACTGCACTTGCATTCCTAAGCTAGAACACCTGTCTTCTTCAGGATACATAAAGCCAAAAAAGGTATACTCCATAAGTGAACAGTTATATAGAATGCAAAAGAAATATTCCTTTGTTTTCCAACACAGTATTTTGAAGCACCCGTGGTAAGCACTGCTTTAAATAAGTTAACTTTTAAATTCTTGAGAAAAAGTTGCTCCCTAGGAACTGATCATGAGTGGTCATGTCTTGGGACAGTTGAAGGCTGAGAATGGGGAGTATTACAGTGCCCACCCATTCTGCATGACTAATTGCTGCTCTAAGGTGCAGCAGTTAGCTAGACCCCATCAAAGAGGGTGTTTCCTTAGGGGTTCACCAGTTAATACACACACGTCCCCCCCCAGATTTCTACTCGCAGTTGGCTTGGTGAGCAGTCTCCACTTGTGTCAAAACCACTTAGAAATCCTCACCAGCAGCAATAAATGATTCCTGCTGTGTTAAAGGTAAACAGAACCCCAAATCCTCTTTCTTCAAATGAGTGTTTTCCCCACTGCTGGGCACTGACTCTTTAAAAACCAGTGGAGTATTTCACTTTTCTAGCTGCCTAAAAAACTAGAGTGGTACTTTAATCATGAGCCATAACCTCCCCTCCTCTTCAACTTAAACCTAATTACTAAAAGGACAGTGTTTAGGAGAATTCAGTGCACAACAGACGAGGCATTTTGCTGCAAAGGGTGTGAAACTTCCCAGGAACACAAAGCACACACAAGTCTTGAGACTTGACTCTACTAATATGTTACTGGACTTTGGGGGGTAAAGGACTACAAAGCCAATCAATGCAGAAGTGAAATGGTGCCTTATAATACATGGGTACCTTGGAACATTAATTATTGCTAAATAGGCAAGGTAAAAACAACAGCAAGATGGTAAGATTCTCATGAATTCTCCTCTGGTCAAGCTTACTTGACATAAAACATATAACGACAGTTCAGAAAATGCAGAAGTTGCTTCCATCAAACCTGTATGGGCTAGTTATGACACTGTAAACTCTTTGGGGCCACAACTGTTCCTTTGCTTCAATTCACTCCCATTTCATAAGCTAGCTCAACAGAGACTCAGACTACAACTTGTACTCAGGAATAGCACAATTCCAGCTGTAAGCACATAACCCCAAAGAAATGCGATTTTAAAATCCATGAGGTACACACAGGGTCACAAAACACTGGAGTTTTCCTTTATCTCTAAGTAGCATATTTTGGTAGCATTTCTCTCTGCAAGAAACAACAGAAAAACTTTTGGAAACCTGTACCTAGACACATGGCATCATTTACATCACAATCTCCAAGGCGGTGGTGGCCCAGGAAGCTCTGCCACAGTTGAGAAGAACCTCTTATATTTTCTAGGGGTTCATGCCATTTAGAAGAAAAAAGAAAAGATGACCCAAATACAGTTGAATTGTTTTTAGAGTTCTACAGGAAAATGTTTCTGTACGCTGCATTGTTTTTTCTCATTCTGAGAGACAGCACTTATTCAGAAGGTCTCTACCATGAACCAGAGTTCAAGAACTAGATTATTTATACCTCAAGGACTTTCACTCCAGTACTGCCTTGCAATACCAAACCACAATATCCATGCTCACTTGTTCTGACAATGCTGCTGCTCCTTATTCCTCCCACAGGAGAGACTAAAATGGTGTATTTTCTCCAGTTCCATTCTGAAGGAGTTTCAGTTAAAGAAAAAAAGATGAGCCTGTAGTATTTTTGGAGCTATTTTTGTGATGTAGTATCAGTGCAGCAGCTGGACATGTTCAATGAATGTCCTTGTTTAAGTTGCGTTAAGGCAGTGATGGGATGTTGCATTAAGTAATATCAGTGTGAGGCTATACAGTGTGTGACTGATTTAAAGCACGTGATTTAATCAAGCAATGCAATTTCAATACTCATGTGGTTTTCCCTTGCAGTTCAAGCTGTTTTGGCACCAGAACTAGCTTTAGATTCGGATAAGATACAATGGAGATCTATCACATCCACAGATGTGAAAAACCCAACACACAAATAGCTAAGAGAACTCATCTCAAATAAGTATTTAAACCTGTTTTGGAATAATATCCAGTATTGATAAGCACTTTACAAAACATATATTTTTTTTTGTAAGTGCCTGTATTTATAGCAACCCATGTTCTTTTAATGTACTTCTGTAGGCACACAGCAGAAAAATACAAAAAATGCAGTCTGTTATGTATTTTCCAGAGCCAAGTGATCAACATGCAATTCACAAGCGAGTTCCATCTCTTTAAAAACAAAGTTTTAAATAGATATTTGACAGCTTTCCCCTTCTTCACCCCTCAAAGTGCTAACCCTTAGCTGGGACCTGTGATTTACCACCCTTTCAGCAGGTTTGCTCATTACATGCACTGGACATATGTAATACACAGGCAAAGAAAGAGATCTGCTCACCCTCAGCAAGCAGGGCACCCCTGAACAGGCAACCAGACCAAATCTGGGAACAGCAAAGGATGCTGCTACTTAGAGGTGTGAAGCACTGGAGTGCTAAGCTTCATCTGAACGTATGTTTAACTACTGCTGCCACCAAATATAGCCTCCTTGTGAATACATCCAGCAAGAGCTAGTGAAATTGTTAGTCAAATCTTCAGATAACATTTATGGTTTCCTAACTGTTTAACATATATGCTACACTTTGCTTCCCATTAACACTTCCAAACTGCTTATTGCCCATGTCTTCTCAGTCCATGTGTTAACAAACTTGGCGCATCCAGAGCTTGCAGTTAGCAGAAACAGCTCTTGAACCTGCACCAAAAAACTCAAAACATGCTTTCATGTTCAGAGACATGGGTAATGTGCCCCCCTGCTTCCAGCATGGCCTTAACGTCCTTCTTGTTCCCTTTGAGGCAGAGGGATACAGTGCAATGACTCCTGCAAGAGAGGTTCAGAAGCTTTTGGCAGTTGAGCGCTTTTACCTGTACCAGAGATGAAGCAAATGCATCTGAAAACACTCTGATGGCATTAAGTCCAGCATCTATGACACAGGCAGTGCCTTTCTATACCTCTGCCAAGAAATATTTCATGCAGTACATATGAAGTGTGTAAATTATCAATTTTTACTTAAATCACCTACCTTTTCATCAGCCAGCCATTATCCTGTGATAGCCGACGTTCTATAGCAGGCTCAGATGCTTAAGGAGCAGCATGTGGCCAGAAAAACAACTGGCAGGAGAAAATGGCATTCACCAGCTGCAGGTACTATCAGCTATTTTGTAGGTACTCTTTTACAAAAAGACTGTATTTACCCATACAGACAAGAATTCACAGGAGATGATAGTTCTGTGGCGGAGAAATAAAGTGACAAAGTAAATGCCATGAGAGATCCTTCTCCTGAATCCAGAGTGCCCTTGATCACAGCGTGAGAGCAGAAATTGAGCTCCATGACTGGATTTTAAAAATACAAAGGAAACAAGCTTCCAACCCCAAGCTACTGCACTCTGCTCCTGATGCCATCTCAGGCAGCAGTGTTCTCAAAGAGCACACGTCTCTATTGGGAAAAGGTGAAAAATGCCTTCCTGCATGACATGCTGTCTGAACTGAGAGAATTATTTACAGTTGCAATGTTTATTTTCAATTATTAAACTGTAAGTTGTTACAAACTATAAACTGTTTATCATTTCATTTTATAGGAACTATTTTTGTTATTTATAGAAAAGCATCAATAACAGTAGATTGAATGTATATATACAAGGATAAACTTTCCCTACTGAATAAGTGCAGCTAACATGCAATCTCCAAGCATTGTATGATACATTTCCACATTTTAGCCTCTAATCTTTTCCCCCTGGGCTGCACCTGTTCTCGATGAACACTATTGAAGCACTTCACTACCATTTGTGAAGTGCCTTTTCTTTCATGTTTGAGGATGTGGGAAAACCACACGATAGATCATGCCAAAACTCCCTGAACCCCCTCCCTTCTACCTAATCTTCAGCACATGTCTATATATACATTTATACATATATAAAAAAAATCCTTCTGCACATCTGGCTTCCTACGGAAGCAAAGAATCATTTATTCAGAGCTGTGCCCATCTCTTCCCACAAATGACTTTTAAGCAGGCCTTTGAATTTCTCCTTTTAAATCATGTTTACCAATATGGACAGAGGCAAGATGGGAAAAGAATAAAGGGAGGAGCTGTTAAAAGTGATCTAATACGCAAGCACAGCAGCAAGGATCCCCATCCCCACCAGTATTTCTACTTTATGAAATAAAATTTTCAAATGCTTTACATTAGGCCCTAATAGGTCAACTGGCTGTAGAACAGCTCCTGCAAATTAACAGCATGTATTAATTACTCATGCACTTATTACCTGCAGAACCTGCCATGCCCCTGCATCTCACAGTACTGTGAAGTCTCGGGATGACTGGCTACTCATGTCATTTTAAATATTTAAGGTAGGATAAGAAACTCCAGTGCCATTCAGCATTTAAGACATAGTTTTCAATTTGCTTCAAAGGCAGGAAGCAGAACAAAACCCCTTTATGCAGTTTGCATTGCCCCATCTTTTGTCTATCTCTCAAATAGGTTTTATACAAACCTAATCTGAGTGTGCCAGGAGAGAAAGCTACAACCTGGCTAATAGCTGTGAGCAAGATCAGCCCAGGGTCAGCAGAAGGCAGCAAATGCAAAATACAGGTTCCAGATGAACCTTAAATAAACCATAGTAGACATCATGCATATTTTACTGCACACAGGTCAAGACAGTAAAATATCCAGTTACATACTACACTTATAGGTATTTTCTGTTGACTGCACAAGCAGTGCAATGAGCACTCATACTGCTTTTGGATGCATCACTTCTACTGATACTGGTAAGTCAGGATGAAGCACTGAATTAGATTCTGTACTTTTCACACTGGAAACACAACCACAATGTGTTCCTTAAAAACAAACAAACAAAAACCCACCTGCACTTTTTCCGCTTCCCAAGTAGGGGAACGTTTCTCTTTCTTCAAATCTTAGATGTCAGCCAGACAGCATATAGCTGGCAACAAACATTCATCTACTATTGTAGATGAAGCTGTAACTGAAAACATCAGAGTGAAAGTGAAGTGTTTCATTCAACATCCAGAAATCAGGTTACCGACTTCAGCTTTTTTGTATCTCCTTGTATTCCACCCGCTTTGCAGAGCGGGTCATTTCATAGCCTGTCTCTTCTGATTTCAGGCAATTGAGCCTCATCACTCTCACCACGCTCCCAAGTCAAGAGATGCCAGGCACTAACCTCCCACCAGCAGGACCACCAGCCATGGCCCTGGCACTTTCTCAGAGAGTGGATTCGATGTGCCCTGCACACTCGTTCCCAACATCAGCTCTGCCAAGGCACAATACAAGCGCCAAAGTCTTTGCATTGCTGTAAGCAAACAGAACCTGTAGGCTTTCAGTAAACAAAGCAAGCAGATGCCTCTGAAAGCCCGCTGTACACATGCAATGCTCACATCACCCTGGCACCCACCCAAGGTTAGCACCTTTCCACATGTTGAAATTCAGCATCCCAAACTAGAAAGACATCCCTGAGAACCACCTCATCCGCCTGCTTACTCTATTTTTACTACAATTATGACGACTACAGCTGTCTAAACGGAGAAGCTTTTAAAACTAGAAGACTGAGAAAGCTCAATTTCATAATGTGACTTTTGCAAAAGAAGAATCCTACACAGCTTCCAGCTGGAAGAAAAATAAAAGCCACAAACCTCCACAAGCTTCACCCAAAGCACCTGCCTGTAGGAAAGATAAAGGTGAACCAAGGACTCCTGCCTTTCAATTGCCACACACCAACTTCCTGGCTTCATCCTGGCTGCTGGATGGCAAAACTCCCCCATGGAAATGCTCTTCCCTTTGCCAGACAGGGATGCGACCAGGGACGGGAAGAGAAAGCTCATGGCTGCGCACCCAGCTGTGCTTCTTCTCAGGGAACACCCCAAGGGAAGGAAAACCCAGCCCTTCCTGCATTTTCTGTCAGAGCAGTACTTCAGCCATGCTACATGGCTGTGGACACACTGGGATCTGGCTTTTCTGCAGGAGAAGATGGACATATTGCACCTGCCATGCTCAAAAAGTCATTCTGAACCTGGTGAGAAAGAACTGGGAGGATCATGAAGTACCTACTGGCCAGTACAGAATACCCTCCTGCAGCAGGCATAAGCAATTTGAATTTTTAAACAAACAAATTACTAACTTACTTAAGGACTAAGGAAGGAGGTAAAGAAGTATTTGTATCACAGCAGTCTGAATTTTAAGGCAGTGAAGCAGAGGTAGCAAGTTGGAAACAACTGCCTAAAAACATAACTGACTTTTACACATGGCAGCTGTCTACAAGAGAGGGTGAAAGTTTGAATCACAGCCTTCAAGCATCACAGTCCTTTTTTGCTTATAAAGCAGCAAAGGAGCAGCTGTATTTATTTCTCACGCTCAGTCATCTGGTCAGAAGTTTTTCAGACATTTATTTTCTTTCACAGGAGCTGGGTACCCAGACTGGCTGTGGCAAACTCCATCCTTCCTTGTACCTGCAAGAAGACTCGCAGGAATTGGCAAGACTTAACTATAAGGCAAATCTTTATTTCTGGCTTCAACTGTATTATAATTTGTGACTCATGAATTATATTATTCAACATTCCCATGAAAAATAATAGCTATCATTTTACCTGCTGCATTAAGAGCAGATCACTGGTTTCCAGATTTTATTCAAACAGGTAACTGATATTTTTCCATTTATCCAAAGTCCCCAAAGCACAATGAACATACAATTTATTATATTTAGTATTCAGTGAAGGAGGACATTGTGCTTTGAACACTGAAATCCCAGATAGAGAAATTGAAACAAATCACTTCATCTAGAAACCAAACAAACAACTACATGAAGAAACAACACCAAAAAGGAAACTGAACAGCTGCGCTCATCCGCCTTTACTAACAGTGAAAGTAACACCTTATTTCATTTCCTAAGACTTACTTGTTACCACCTGAAAACAAAACCAGAGGCTATTAGTTTACAAATAAAAAGTGACGTAACATCAACATGATATTCCAGTAGAAAAATACTGGGGCACTGAATTATCAGGCATTCTCAGCACAAGATCCACAGATCCTAAGAATCTCAAGGGGGCTGTGGATGCCCAGCCTGCAGGAAACCAAGTCATTAAAGGCTACTTTTATTACAAAGCCCTGACAAAACCCACACGTACTCTTGGGGAACTCATAAGAGATTCAGAGCAAGTTGTAAGAGCCACGCTAAGCTTTTCTTATTATTAAAAACAAAAAAAAAAAGAAAAAGCCAGAGCAAGACCCGGCAGCTAATGCCAGCTCTGATTTAATGAGAGTTTTGCAAAACCACATCCAGCACCATATTAGAGGATTGCATTACAAACCAGCAGGAGCAACCTGATGTCTAGAGCTACCTCCTTTAGATGGGAATGAAACCCCAGAAAGCTGCTGTGTGCAGGCACCCACCATCACAGCTTGTAACTAACAGCCAAAACACAATCTGGAAGAGGGAGACTCTTTGACTGCTCTGATTACAAGGGGTAGGCACCAATGCTATTAACTGCTCAGTCATGAGAT
The DNA here is from genome assembly GCA_009867235.2 of Psittacus erithacus. Taxonomy (NCBI): domain Eukaryota; kingdom Metazoa; phylum Chordata; class Aves; order Psittaciformes; family Psittacidae; genus Psittacus; species Psittacus erithacus. The sequence continues at coordinate 263,517 of WYDI02028037.1, forward strand.
GCTTGTTTAACTCCCCGCATGCAAGCCGTGCATAGGCCTACTGTATAAGTCCAATTGTGAGCAACAAATCTGACTACTTAATATGCAAATTCCCTTGGTCAGTCTTCCATAGAAGCACCATGAAAGCAGTTATTGTAACTTCAAATTAGACATGTGATATGCAGCACTGCACAGCCCTCTAAAGAAAATATTTAAGAAACTGTTGTCCAGTTACCAAAAGCAGAGGTTGAGTACATTATTTGGCTTGCTAAAAGTTAACAAAGCTTCAGCTCTACATCAAATACTGCAGGAGGAATTTAAAGTTTTAATAATCTCCTATTCCAGCATGTCAGTCAAACGCGCAGCCCTACTTCCACTTGTCCCTATAATCACTGCTGGGTGAGAGGGGCAGCAGTAAAGATGACAAATTTCAAACAGAATCAGCATCTTTTACAACAAAGAAGGGTGATAAGAACTCCAGCAGGCAGGCGAACATCATGTCAGGGAGAGCACAGCAGCAATCAGACAGCTGCAGCCAAAACGTTTAATGTGTAATGACTTGTCATGCCCATACTCCTAGACACTGGACTTCCTGCCCTTTCGTTATTTCACACAAATAACTGTCTCGCTGAACTTTATCAAGACGAAGTAATATGCAATTTCTAACAGGAGTAAGAGTTTGCCAGAAGAAAATGAATGGGTTCATGTTTTTCCTTTTCCTTCCTACTGCTCCCCTCCAAAGAAAAAAAGAAGTATAAGACAATTCCTCCAGAAAGGACTTGCCCACGGGGATGGCAAGTTGGAAATCCAAGTTCTCCTGGTTTTGCTAAACTGAACATGCCTGATAAGCTATTAAACCTTACGTAAAGGAACAAGTGCAGAGTTTTCCAGCAGTTTAGTCCAAACCTAGAGCTCTTCCAAAGAGTAAACACGCCTGAAGAAGTCATATAAGTGGCCAGAGAATAACTACTCTGCCAGTTTCGCCATCCTGCAGAAAAGTCTCCTTTGACTAGGCACAGCAAGAAGAGATATGGTGCTCAGCTCCTAAAAGTTTGGAATATCAGATAGGAGACAGCCGAGCTAAAGAGATGAGGGGAGGAAACTATGTGTCTATAAATCACCTAACAATCATCTTTTATTCTTCTTTGTATCTCCTTTAATCCATCTCACCATCCAGGATACCTACCCACCACAACACTCTGATGGTACCAAGCACCAAGACGGGCACTTTTTCCTAACTACAACAAGCAACATTCCATTGAAACGAAAACCTGCTAAAAAGAGCAGTGACAATGAAACAGCTGGTACCAATCTGCAAAGATCATTTCATTTCCAGCAGGATGGGCAGAGCAGCATCTGCTTAATTCTGGGTAAGAAACAGATGACTCCTGCTTCGGTCAATGCAAACAGAAACACGCAATAAGCTGCTACACCCATAGGAGAGCTGGTATTTTTGACTCAGTCTTACAGAGACACACATGAGTATATGCAACAGCTCTCTCTCTATGTAAGCATCCTGACCTTGACACATACCAATAGTTAGAATACAAAGGACAAACTGGCGGTCGAGCCATGCTGTCAGCTTTGCTGAGCAGCACAGAAGTAACAGGAAGTGCCAGTGATTGACAAATGGACCAAGGAGAATACTGGGATGTGACAAATCCTCATCTCGACTCCAGGGATACAATAGAGCAGGATTTCACCAGTCCCCAGAGCACCGAAATAGACTGAGATCTGTATGAATTTGACTTGAGATCCAGCTCCCACTTTTACACCGCATCAAGCACTGCTATTGTCATCTAATCAACCTCTTGACGACCCCTAATTCTCCATGAAACTTTTCCATTCTGGGGGAAAGACAAAGCCTCCCCAAAATAAGTCCATAACTGGCAGTTCTCTGATTAGAACAGAGATTTTTGCTCCAAAGCACCTTCCTGAGATTTATAAATGGTCTGGCCCTGCTCACTGACAGCAATCTAAAGGTGAATTCACCAGACTAGGTCACAGCCCCACGAGCTGGAGGAAATGAGCCTTATATGGGAAACAGGATTAAATCACCTTTCTGTACAGTCTCCAAATCATGTTCATTTGCGCTTCAGCTGGTTCACTTGCTGATGCTTCAAGACATAAGCTCCCTTGAGAGAGCAAGTCAGATTTCATACTTGGCATGGGCACATTTGCAGAATTAGTAAAGCTAAGAATTAGTGCAGACTGGACTTGGCTATCTCAGGAGTCAGATTTATAAAAGATATTCTGAGGTTCTTTCAGCTTAACCTACACACCCTTTTTTCCTTGTTGAGAGGCAGGAACAGATACATAACGTCACAAAACAGGCTACTGCACACTGTAGCTGATTGTTTAAGACAGTCCTAAGAAGCTCATAATTCAACCGAAATTTCATCACTTCTCACTTCAGCAAGACAACCTTAAGGAACATTATCCTTAGAGCATGAATCAACATGAGCCAGCTGACATACATTTCACATCTACTGCATCTTGAAAAACCAGGCTGCTGTTCTAATGCACCCAGCACAATAGATTATTTAACCCCAAAGCAGCAGCAGTGAGTCGTGCCATGCAATTGTCAAGCAGGAATGTGCTCCCACTAAGTCCATCCAGGATGGTACTCTGCAGACAACTTGGATGGAGACAGCCCATGTCATGCACTGCTACCGGGTGTGCAATAAGGCTATTTTACAGTATCAGCTAAACTCTAATATTTCCTCTCATTCATTCAGTATCACAGGCAAGATAAGAGTGAGGAAATTAAACTGAGGCTATTTCTGTGACATGATCTCACCTCGTAACACCTAGCCAGTGAAGAAGGTCTCAGAACGAACAGTGTAGCTTTTAATGCTATTTTTTGATCAAGACTTTTTAAGAATGTGCCAATTTCTGCTATTCTTTTTCCCTCACTTGTAGTATGGTGCGGTCCTTTCTGCACTGACACCCTTGCATTTTGTACTGGCTGGTAAGTCTGCTTAGTACAGATGCATTTTAGATTACTCACTTCTTCCTTTTGTTTTGTTTTGGTTTTTTTTAATAGAGGAAAAGAATAAAGAAGACTTACACTCGCCAAAGTTATAGAATTCTTTTAAATGACAATGATGTGATTAAATCCGACATAGTTCTTAGCAGCTGGACACTGGTATTTCTATGAACTATGGTGGTCGCTTCAGATATAATTGTAAGCAGTGCTTTTTTTTTTCTTTACATTATGGAACAACAGCAAAGTCACTGGTATAACAGAATACCCATGAGCTGGGGCATCCGTTATAAAGCCAGCCTCATAATATTCCATAAGGCACAAGGGAAAAGGTAGTCCTTGACTAGCAATTCTCAACCTGAAATCTGTGGCCCCTGCATGTGGAAGGACTACTTATAAGTCAAATGTCCTGCGGGTAGGCTGACTTTAAGAGACAATAATGCATAAACAGCTCAGCTGGAGAACATCAGGGGTCCACAAACCCAAGAACGCTGAGAAAACAATCATTCAGACATTTAGGTAGAGAAAAACAGACGGGTAAGGGCCGCTTGCACTGCAGCAGTGTTACCACGTAAGCTCACTAAGTAGGTGTGCTCTTGCACACAAGTGAGAACATGCTGCTCCAGCATCTGAAGTCGCTGGAAATTGATTACTTAGCATGGGCGATTTAGGCTGGCAGAAAGAATCCATCTTTCTTAGAGAGAATAACAAGAAAAATAAACCCCAACCCCGCAGCAGCGCCAGGATCTAAGTTATCTGGAGAATGATTTTCCGCACACCACAAGGAGACGAGCCCAAGGACAACAAAGTTTAGGAGCCCCAGGCAGGCCCTTTCCCCAGCCTGTCCATTTCATCACCCGCCGGCCCCCGGGCCGCGCCGGGGCCGCGCCGCGGAGCCCACACACACGCGGGGACGCATCCGCCGGGGCTGCGCCCACCCTGCGCCCCGCCGAGCTCCCGCACATCGCCGCCGCCCCGGGAAAGTTGCGACCCCGGCGGCCGCGCTAGGGAGAGGGCGGAAACCCGGGCGCGGCGCCCCGAGGCCGGCGAGCGCAGCGCGGCTCCCCCGCCTGACACCAGCCCCGGGCCCGTCCCCACCGCAGGCCCCGGCCCTCAGCGCCCGCCCCGGGTCCCCCCGCAATGCCGGGGGCGGCCCGCCCGACCTCCCCCGCCCAGCCCCGGGGCCCGACCCTCACCTCCGGTGCCGTCCGAGTTCTCGTTGAGGCTGCCCGAGGAGTCGTGGTGGGAGCCCACACACCCGCCCATGGGGCCCGCCCGGCCCGCAGACCTGCCGCCGAGCAGCCCCCCCTCCCCCCTCCCCCT